>JAGFPH010000916.1:151522-165799 GCA_018207615.1 Philaenus spumarius | reverse complement strand
TTTTCGTACAGTGATAAAAGGTTACGCAACAAATAGGTATACAAAGTTTGAGCTCAATATCTTTTTTACTTCCAAAAATGATAAGTACTTTGTAAAAAACACATACAGACAGACAGACGAAAAAATAAGCACTGTAGACCCATGTTTATATTGTGAAATATGTTTGTCTGGATCCCAGGAACATATCCACAAAAGGAGTCCAGAGAGTTCGGGGACACCCTGTATAACATGTGTCCTATCTCGATCTGTTTTCTGACTGTCCGTCTATATGTGATTTTTACAAATACCTTAATATCTCAGAAACTGTTTAAGATATAATCATGAAACTGGGTTTGAATATTCATCTAAGTAGGGTACATTTTACTTAAACAATTTGTATTCCTGCAACAATCTGTTTCAAAATGGCGGCAGTTGAAAATTCAATGTTAAATATCTAGAAAACTATAAATTTTACAAAAATATTTAAAGTAACAAAAATTTGAAACTATTTTAAGACCAATCCAACGGTTGGATTGGATTAGTCTTAAAATAGACTAAAGTTTTTTGTTACTTTAAATTTGTTTGTAAAATGTATAGTTTTATAGAAATTTAACATTGAATATTTTCAACTGGGCCATTTTGAAATGGATTGTTGCAGGAATACAAATTTGTTAAGTAAAGTATACCCTACTTAGATGAATATTCATACACAGTTTCATGATTATATCTTAAACCGTTTCTGAGATATTAAGGTGTTTGTACAAATCACATGTAGACGGACAGACAGAAAACAGATTGAGATAGGACACTTGTTATATTGTATTATTTGCTTGTTTTTAGCTGGCAAATAACGTAAAGTTTCAAACAGTCGAAGCTGGACATCCTGTATAATTAGGATCATGATTTTGTTCCTAATTTACTTATTCTTTATGATAAAATGTCAGGTTTTCAAAGGATTTAGATTTAACTAATGCAGGGTTGCTTCTGCCAGGGTAGGTCAGGAAAAGTCGGTGAACTTGGAAAAATTGTTTCATATCATTGGTGATGAATTTCAGCTTAAAATCAAACCCTTATCAGACATTCATTGTCTTACTAGAAGACGGAGAGCTTAAAGAGACTAAGTCAATGAAGTTCTTAGGTCTCATTATTGACAGCAATTTCATATAAATTCTCATATTTATCAATGTTTAAGCATCTTTATCGATATGATTATCAGTAACCTTATGTATAATAACAACAGTGTATTTAAAATGAAATTGTTCACCTGTTGTCTGCTTAACTTTACATTAAATTTGAAGTATTAGAAAACAAATTATTAGTTCAATTTTCTATTTATGAAAATACATATATTACTCCTTACACCCTAGAAGTATTATGCCAATATAGCTTTTTTTTTTTTAATTGTATGGGTTGAAATACATTTTTTTACATTCTGAAGTTTTTGAGTTACCCTTACAAACAGGTCAATATGTTTGTTAAATTTCGTGTTCCAGGTACTTTTGGTTTAGGCCGGGTAGGTACTTTGATTTGTCAGTGAGTCATCACAAAGAGGTATATTTATAAGGATTAAAAATAAAGCAAGCTAGAGTTGATTCTGATATAAAGAAAACATTTCAAAAACGTTTAGGGCTCAGCCACTGGGAGAAGCCACATCAATTAAATGTACAAACGAGCGAAAAAATTAACAAGTGAAACAGTTTTGTTTTTTATGATTTATGTAGGTCAATACGACAGAACAGTTACGGTTAGAGAAGGAATGGTTGGAGAAGTTGCAGGAGGAACGGTTAACGGATCTTAAAAAGCTGGGTGAATTTTATCGAGTCCAGTTTGAGCAAATGTCGGAAATGTACAAAATGCTTCCGAGAGATGTAAGGTGAGTGTTACATTTAACTTGTGCTTCCAGTAGACACTATACAAGCCACCACTAGTTAAGTGTGTTGAAGGAGAAGCAGTAGACAGAATAAAATAGAAATTTTATTGTTGTTCAAACAAAGTAGCAATAGACATTGTCAGCAAAGCAAAACAATTATTATGCACTTACATTCATTTAACCCTTTCCCTGGTACAGTAAAACCTCTTATATCCGGATCAATGTGGCGCCGGGCGATCCGGATATCAAAAAATCCGGATTTGAGAGAGTTTTTTTTTTAATATGGGTAAATTGGTTGAAATTAGGGATGGGTCGATTCTCGATACCGATTTTCGATACCACCGATACTTTAGCTTTGGTATCGGTATCGCGAATCGATAGCCGAAACTCGATACCGATTACCGATACCAAGAAATACTTAGTTGTCAGAACTGCCCGTTCTCGTATAGACTCTGTGAATGTAATCTCCGGTATTTGCAATCGCATTCTCTGTATTTTAACTCAATTCAGCATTTAACAATAAATATCAGTAGGGAAAATGTAAAACATTATTAATTTTATGTAAGTAGACATTTTCCCCAGTAAAATGTTTTAGGCAATTGTTTCCTTTCTTAAGTAAACACTTCTTGTTTTTATTTTTATTCATGTGTAGGCTGTTATTTGTACACAAGAAGTCTAGAGTAGGCTCAAGGTCAAACACTTATTGATTCGTTTGTTATCGTGTCTATAGAATTAGGGTGTCTACTGTGAAGAAAAATAACACATTTTATAGATCGGTAACAAAAGTATTTAAACTTTAAAGTAATAGTTTTATTTGTTTGAAATCGGGTAAAACTTGTTGGGACTTACGTTACCCAAGATTTATGATTTTTATGGGAGTCCCGACGGAATTCCTTTGTTTTACTTTTTACAGCCCAACTCAAAAACATCATTCGCTACTACTGCAGTATTTAGTCGAAAATATTCATTTTTGATAGATATATTTATTATTTTTTACTACGCCGGATATCAGAGGTTTCGGATATGAGAGGTTCGGATTAGAGAGGTTTTACTGTATTCATAATTGACACCAAGTGCCTCATACCAGACCTCTTAAATGGCCAAATTTGTCACTTATATTCAAACTACGATAACTAAGTAACTACTTATTCAATATACATGAAATTGTTACCATATCTTAATATTATATTGATATATACAAAATTTGTATATTTACTTACCTAATGCAGCACTGAATTTTTGTTTAGGTCCAAATAAAAAACAAATTGAAAAATAAGTTCACTCACAGTTATAATTTTTACAAAAATGTTAGGAGACACTTTATATTTGCTAGGCCATAAGATGTCTGTTTTATTTGTGTTCAATTACTACAAAACTACATTTAATAAATCAAAAAATTAACCATGTATTTTAAATTCAGTCTAGCCATGTTTTACGCGACTCTTGGTTTACAAAATGTATGCTACAGATGATTATAAACACATAATGCTAAAACCGTTAACAGCTGGAAGAAATTACAAATCAAATACAACTGTACTGTAAAATGTTCTCTGAACACGTTTCTGAAGTTAGTTTTAAAATATTCCAACAGATGGCGAAGTTATATGCATTTAAAGTTCTGCTACGGATTAGTACGGAAAGCCAGGGAGTGGAAAAAATTAATCGCTACGAGTTACTACGGAATACCAGGGAGAGGGTTAAGACATTTGGAAAAATAATAATGGTTCATTTTATTTTGTTTCTTCACAGTCAAAAAAAGCATAATTAGTTGCATTTTTCTTGTAAACAAATCATTAGACATTTCTCAAAGAATACTGTTCCGACTAAAAATATAAATGTAATAGTAATATTTTCTGTTAAGATTCAAGGATCTTAATTAATTTCCCTATTGCGACGACCTGCGCACCCTCCTCAGTCCCCACACCGCTCCTGGCGTAGCTATCCTTTGGGTGGACAGTGATGGAGCGAGTCTCCGCAAGAAATAGTATCGCAGTAGTACTTTTGACAGCTTTCTACTACAATACCCTTACTTTTACCTTATTCTGAATTTAAAACTTACTTATTACCTTTGCCGGGTCTCTTTCTGTAGTCGTGCCACTTGGAGGATGATTTGCTTTATTTGTATGCACCTTATAATTACACTTAACACATATGTCTCAATCAGTGGCCGACAAGGAATTTCTAACTATGAAATGAAAAGATTTGAATTTGAGTTTAAAATAAAATATCTTTATATTAATAAATGCTGAAAAATACCAATATTGTGAATCTAACATAATATATTTATATTCATAAAATACTTAATACATTTTAAATTTAACTTTTTACAATTTATGAAATGTTTAAACTATCTAATAAACATATAAATAAACAGTTGTGAGAGATAGGGCAGACTTTTAATTATTAATTTTTTCCCAAAATGAATTTGAATATTTACCAATATTGAATATATTCACCAATAAGTAAGGTGTTATAGATTGGATGAGCTGATGAAGTTAAAGATTCAGGCGCACGGATCAAGTCCTGGAACTCCTCATCAGTCAGTCGGTCAAGACTTCTTCTTTTATATACTCAGTGGCCTAATTGAGTGCTGTTGAAAATTGAATCCATTTTTTATTCCAGACGTAGTGATTTGAACTGTTTGGTTGCAATAAAAAGACCATCGGATGAAGTACAGTTGACTGCTAGGGAAGCTGCTCTTATTCAGAAAGAAGTACAACTGGCAGGTAGATATTAAAATATACAAGATTCATGTTAGCGAGTCTGTAATGTTTAATGTTACACCTCTTGATCTGTAATATATCTATATTCCCTTAATTCTTTTCTGTCGGTCAATCCTTGTTTTTTCATCAGTTATTAAATGATGGCCGTTTCGACTTTTCTCATTTAGCCATTATGAAATTTATCTTTTTCAGTTTACGCACTGGGAACATTGAAGACCAGCCAATAGAGATTTTTGTATGCTAAAAAATTTAACATCAAACCAACCGACTGCTTTATGACTTGAGGAATAGTGTGTAGATGAAAATACCACCTTCGGAAACAATGAATATTTATTGTAGAATTATTGAAACAACAGAAACCGTACAAAATTTTCCTTTTTGGGGTTTTGTAACGTGCTTTGGTTACAAATAAATAAATTTTATTGATAGTAAAAAAATAAAAATAAATGTAATTTTGAAAAAATAAAATTTTCTAAGTCAAATTTTCATTAAAAAAATTATGTATGTGAAATAAATACTTACACTACTTGTAATTCCATTTGCAGTATCATTTATATATTTTAATAAACCCTATTTAATTTACTTTACACAAAAAACTAACTCACAACAATCAAACCTAACCTCCAAATAGAAATACAACCTTGTAACAGTACTGTCTTCTGTAACCAGCTGTCATTTCACATTAAAGATATAAACTTTTCTGTGCACTACATTCACAGACAACAGCTACGGGGAAGACCAGCGTCAACGTCACACGTTCCATGATCTGTGATCATAGAATCTGTGCTGTCGACCCGATCAACTGCCGCTATCTTCCATGAAAGCATTGTGCAATATTGAAAATCACACTTAACCTTAAATCTATACTGAATTTACTTTGAGTTCGATTACTATGAAAGTACTTATATTGAAGGGAGAGGAAATAAATCATTAAGACATGATAACTGATTAAATCTGTTTACTCACCCATGTTTTCTTTCAATATACAAAAATCAAGACATAAATACTCATACATAAAGAAAGGCTTATTATGCAATAGTCTCAATTTTTCATTCTCACTCACATTCATACACAAATGATTAATTTATAAACATATAGAAATCTTTGAATGCAGACCAATAAATATTTTAATTTACTTACGTTTGAATGTGCACTTTTAAACAAAAAATAAAACTTTATAAAATACAAAACCTGATTTGTTTACTTTGTTCATTGATTAATAAATAAGTTAGTTTTTTAACACAGCCTCAAAGCACAGTTCACTTTCTTTGTCACATTGTCCGACTTCGCGCCAAACCACAAGCGTTGTCCCAAGCTTGCAAAAGCTTCTATTAGAAATAACTGTCACAGATATATTGGTAGACACCAATATTCCCAAAGACTTAAATATAAAAAATAAAACAAATTATAAAAAGATTATAATACTCAAAGCAAGATTGTTAAGAAGAAATCTTTGCTCTGGACACAGTTAAAAGATTACAGCTGATACTAGTAACGCACGTGTAAACTATTAGGTTACGTTCCCAGACATTCCAATCAAGTCAGCAGCATTAGAACAACTTGCTCTGAAACTTCACACAGCTTTAGCGAACAATGCAGAATATCATGAGAATGCTTTTACAATAATTTACAGATTGACAAATTTTCAGAAAAATGAAAGACCAATAGGGAGATGAGTGAAAAATCTTTAGCCAATGACAGACGGTTTTTCAAAAGGACGCGGTAGGAGGAGTAGGGCAAGAGCGAGAAAGCGAGGTCTTCTTCTAAAATCTTTTGAATGGGCAAGACCTAAAAGCCCGCTTCACACCACAATGTATATTTCAACCTAAAACCCGCTACAAAACGACTAAGTACATTTTACCTTAAAATACAAAAATCATTTAAAAACAATCATCAAATTAGAGTCAATCATCAAGTCGAACTCACCAAGTGAAAATCATCAATCAGTTTAAAATCAATCACCAATTTCAAAAGGCATCGCAGGAACCAGTGGATAAATAGTGTTTAGTGAATGTGCGAATATAGATAAATGAATATCAATAAAGTGTTAAATAAAATAATCAATAAAATATATAGTATCAGTTTAAAAGTGAGTAAAAGGGGAAATCGCCAAATATGTAAGTAATTTAAAAATTTCAATTTATGTTAAGACAGATCTCGAGGTTAAGCAAATTAAATCAAAATCATATCCAGATAATTAAAGTAAAATCAGATACAAATATCAAATGGGAAAATATATATATGTAATAAAATAAATTCATAATTTAAAAGCAACACTAAGTAAGCAATTTGGTCGGGTCTTCTTTATATAGAATTAGCTGCCAAGGATTTTAATAATACCTAATAAGCAATTGAAAGGAGATTCCGATCGAATTTATAAGGTCAGAAACTGTTGTTTAGGATAAGGTTTAAAAACAAATAATTATGTTAACTTAATTAACAAACTTTTAATTTCAATAGTTTTATACTATATTTTGTTAAGAAGCCTATTTTAATAAAGAATAAGTTTTATATATTAAATATTAAGGAAACTGCATGGTAATTAATTAGTACAGTTTCCCTTAACAACGTTATATATTAAATATAATGACTATTAAAATATTATCGTAAAGTTAGTTTAGTAAATTCAGTAACTTATCATTAAGTAAAATTTAGAGAAAAATACAAATTTATAAATTACATATTAAGAAATTGTAGATTGAATTTCTTAAGAACAATTTTCATTGTGTCATGTTAATTTAACCTTTGCTTAATAAATTCAAAACAAATTCTAGATATTATTAATTTAGGAAAAATATAGCTACCAAATGAATCATATGTCATGTACAATCTTTTATTATTAATTATACATTTAATACAAACTATTAACGTCTCTGAAGTTATTTCAACCAATTAGTTATTAGTCAGACCTCTCAAGCCAAGCATAGATTGATTCGTAAATCGAATCTGGTGGAGCCCGCATATAAATATAAACCTTACAGGATAAAGTCGCCCTTTTCAAAATAATAACCTTACATAACTTCAACACCTTTTCGAAGATTTTGAAAATTCTTTCACTGTACTGTACTAGAAATGTTCTACTTCATTTCTTAACTAGTCAAAACTGTTAACATTTTGAACAGTAAAATTTAACTTGATCTGCAAGCACCGCTTAACAGGTCTGTATGGGTTGACGATCTGATACAGAGTGTTTTTGGCGTCGGTTCTCCCAGCACCAGCTTTATGTTCGTCTCCAGTTTTAGACCAATCAGCTTCCATGTTATATCCGCTTGACAACTTAAAAGAAATGTTTTCCACCAACCATTTCTTCTGTATTATCATGGCACCCGCTTTGAGGCTTTTTATCTGAACTTTATTATTCTACCCCTTTGTATCGAGGCTTAACCTGATGACGTCATAGGCCTTTTGTTGACTCTTTGTACATTGTTTTTCATTGTGAAAATTGTAGTTATTATTATTATGTCAGCATTCTTTTAGTTATTTACAATTGATAAACTCTGATTTATTTATTATAAAAATAAAACTGTCTTCATTCCTCTATGAAATTATATGTTCATTAAACCTTTAAAAATTAATTTAAGTTTAGCCTAAATCATTCAAAGTTTACAACAGCCCCACCCTTACGATATAACCCTTAAGGGTCGGCTCTAGTAAAACAGAAAGCAACCTGCGGCTCCCTATAGCGGCGGTAGGTTACGAGGACATTGCTTATCCTAAATCCATTAAAAACCTGCAATTATTCAAATAGCGATTTTAAAAAAATACCAAACTCTGGGGGACAAAGTTCTTCATCCGAATGGCTTGGTAATTTTTCGCTATAACTAATAGTTACAACGTAAAAAATATTTAAAATCACCCTATAGCTTCGGTAGGTTACAAGGACATTGCTCAGCTTAAATCCATTTTAAACCCGCAATTTTTCAAATAGCGTTTTTACAAAAATACCAAAATCTAGGGGACGAAATTCTTCAGGCGAATGGCTTGGTAGTTTTTCGATATAATTAATAGTGACAACAACAAAATATAAAAAATCAATGTTTTAAATTGTTAATAAATATTAAACAAAATATTTTTGTTATTTTTTAAAAAAGCCATTTGCATGCGTATTGACCATAGCTTTAAAATGACATATCGTTTATAATTTTCCGATCAAAAATAAAGGAAAAATTTGGATTTTAATTTAACTTATGGATTAACTTAACTTATTTGGATTTTAATTTGGTCTTATGGAGTGTCAGCCAACATGGCCGACAGCTAGAGCCGACCCTTAATTTGACTTTATTTATCCTTAAACTCACATATATTACAGTTTTTACTTACATTTTGTAAATTGTTGGTTGAAACACTATACTTTCAATGAAAAAATTGTAGTAAATTAAAAACCCTTTAAAAAAATGAGACTTTGTAGTAAGTCTTGATCAGTGCATTTTTGACTGAGGAAAATCCATAGAAAATTTATTTTAAAAGTCATAGCTTTGACATTTAACTTGTTGACAAAAGTTAAAGCTGTGGAATTGTGTTAAATGACAGTTAATGGCGTGTAGATTAACCATGCACAAGTTGGGCCCTGTCGGATATGTTGGTTTTGCATGACTGTTTAAACAATTTATAGTGTTATTTTGAAAAATGCATATAAAATGCATTACAATTCCGAAGCTTTAACTTTTTAAATGGTTTTTACTCAATAAAAAATGTACTGATCAAAATTTACAAAGTCGCGTTTTAAAGGGGTTTTAATTTATTACAAATTGACAAAAGTATAGCATTTCATCCAATGATTTGCAAAATGTAGCCTAAGTGAAAACCCCCAAAAAGGTCAATTTTTTGTGGTTTTTGTTGTTTCAATAATGCTACCCGACCAATCGATTAGGAAATTTGATTTTTGTCCATTATTGAACCTTCCTAGTCAATACTACGAAGTTTCAAAACTTTGTGATTTCAAACCGTCATTGGAATAAAATGAAATTTGACTCTATTATTAGCTGTGTTAAGCTGCCTGTTAAATGCTTTCACTGGTATAACTATGTTCAGCAAAACAGATAAATTTACTAAATATTCGTATTCATTTTTATAATGTAGAATAAATGTTCCACTTTTACACGAATGTCGTTTTAATTTTTACTTATTTCCTTTATTAAATTAAAGATAATTGAATTTATTATAGCTATGCAAGAGAAGCTGACGACACAGAAAGACAATTTGGAAGTTAGAACGGAAGAATTGGAAGAGAAGATGGAACAAGAGAAAATAAAGTACGAAGAAATGATGAGACAGTTAAAGAGGGAGAAAAGAGAACTAACCACGAAAGAACAACTGTGGTCGAAAGACCAAGAACACTTGAAGGAGCAATATGAAAATCAAATGCGATTTGTTGAGGTTAGCAAAGTAAATATTAGCGAGTAAAGATTTTACACAAATTGTAAAACATAGATTTGTTCCTTTTTTTAAAATTAGTTTCTAATGATGGATTAATCATATTTTTACAATTTTTTGTTCAAACATTTGACATCATTTGTGTATGACGTTTATGGAAAATAATACACAACGTTCTGAGAGTATAAAATGAAGTATTATCAAGTGAAAAACTGAAACAAATTCATTAATAAACTAAATAGAAAGCACAAATATAGAGGACTATGTAAGATGTATAACCTAAAAATACATTACAACTAAAGTTAAGAATAAGGAGTTCAGAACTAGAATACTAGAGTTGAGATGTCAAACAGAATGAGAGAAACCCCTGTCACTCCAGGCACAAACACACACAAAGAATGACAGATGACCAATACAACATGACTGCTAACTTGAATCAGGTTAACCTTCCATAGGTGGCATCACGAAGTTTTCCTCCGGCTGGTTAAGTTTCATGTAACAAAAATGGTACCTTGCAGCCTGCTGTCGTAATTTCTTTCCTAGTTCACGAGCTTCTTTATATGAAATACCGTTTTCACTCCAAATAAAACTTTTTTTTCAGTATTAGAGCTAATTTTGTTGCAGCACGGAGCTTTCTTCCGTGTTTTAACAATCGTGAAACTGCAAACCCGTCATTTTATTCCGTGTGCGACGACCTTTAGAGTGATAATTTTATAATATTTTCATTTTGTATATTTGGAGTAAATAGTGGTTTTAGTTGTGTTTCCTCATATAACTTTCGTTTTTATACTTATATTTAACAATAAAAGTATTGCTTTTACAAATAATCCCTTTCATTTTGTAAACTGGAGGAATCCGCCATGTGTGACCTTTTGTGTTTTAGAATTAACTTTACCTCTGAAAGTTTAAAGAAACATTTCCCCCCCCCTCTCTCTTTTAAGGTCAGAGCATGGGATCTAGTTATAGTGATCTCCAGAGGTTTATCCGATAAAGTTTCGGCCTGTTTTAAGATTTGGTAAATTTTTCCTGTTAGTTGTAGTTCATGTTTAATCAAAAGTAACCGGAGTGGTTATTTCTACACTAAGTTTGGCTGATCAGTTTGTCAGCTAATTTTATAAATGAGGCTGCAATTATTTTTTGTTTGTAAAAGTTTTTTCCCCATGTATTATTTGTGCCTCTACCCAATTAAACTTTTCGGGCAAAATTTGTTCGGTTATTTTCGATTAATTATATGGCCTAATGTGTGTTCTATTTGTGTCTATTTAATCTAATATTTAATGGTCTCGCCCATGTACTGTACATTCATATTTTATCCTGTAAATACAGTTTTTAGAGTCCTGAATGGGTTTGGTATTGGCGAGATGTTGTCTAAAAGTGTTTTGATTACAAAACTGTAAAGTAGTTTGTGACACATACAGTCCATGTAACAGAAATATATATATTTAGCAAGTAAATTCCCATAACGTCTAAAACATAGAAGGATGGTCTGGTAGATAAAGAGACGCAAGATTCAATAATAAATATTTATAAATCATATATACATGTATAAATTCATTCAAGACGCAAAATAGTTAAAACTTAATAATTCAGATAAACATAAAATTAAAATTAAGCAGACTGTAATATAAAGAATTGAAAGAGCAGACTTAAATATTTAATAAACAAAAAGAAAAAACATTAATGAGTAAAAATATATAATATGTTAAAGTATAGAAAGGTTCATAATAAAACAGAGCCAGTGGTGCGTGTAAAGAGAACGATTTGGAAAATAAGAATAAATAAGCACATAATAAACATTTTAAATAATTAAAATCATAAAGTTGAAGAAAACCACATTATGTATAAAAGAACTATAACATGAACGTATATATCAGTGCACAGCGTAAACCTGAACTTGATCTAATCAATAGTGAAACTTTGCATTGATCAAAAAGGCCATGTACGGCTTCTTCAAATCAGAATATGTCGTCGAGTTAAGTCGAGTTTGTGTGTCTTGAGAGAGAAATGTTTACAAAAGTATGGTTTTGTAGTGTGAAATAGTAGAAATGAAGGCTAAAAAGTAAACTGTGAAGGGTGCAACGTTGGTGTGCGCTTCGGCGTAGAAATTCAATGAGTAATTATTGAATTAATTGAACTTGTGCATATATGACCGTGTGACTACATTTCTAGTGCGTCGAGATCATCAAGTTTAAGGGAGTATCCAAAGTTATCTTGTAAATCCTAGGTATAAACTGAGTTTTTTCAAACATTTTATAAATTTTAATGGCCATATAAAATGATAGTTTTTTTAGTCTGCATATAAATTCAAGTTTTTTCAGAAATAACTTCATTTCAAATTCAATTGCGTCTTAGCTTGTTTTAATGGTTACAAACTGTATTTTATGTTAAGTTCTGAAGAATTGTTTTACCTAAAAACAAATGTTAATGATTTGTTTAATTATGTGTAATTATTTCTGTGAATACGAGTAAGTAAAAACATAGTTGTTTCGCCACGATGTCTTGAATTTCATTTCTTAGCTATGACTCCCATCTAGCGTGTACTTTCACAGTCAAGGATTCACAACCTGAGAAATTAAAATAAATTAGTAATAAAGATTTTTTATATAAGTGATGATATGCTTAGTAAAAAAATAAGAAAGCATAGAGATATGTTATATGCGGAATATTTTTTTTAAAGAGTTAAAGTAAAGAAGGTTTTTTGATTTGTAAGATGAAGCCAAGGTAATTTGAGAAATGTGTTTTTTATAGTGGAGGTTGAGAAATGAGATGAATATTTTGTAGTTGAAGTTGAATAATAGGTGAGGAGCATTAAAGGTAATTAAGAGTAATAAAGTGTAGGTGAGTAATAATCCACATATATACCATTTTTTATTAGTTTGAACATTTTTTAATATTTTTTCTTGCAAGTTTTTCGACGACACATTTTTTTTAACAGTTATAATTACATCATATTTCATTTTTATAACGCTTTCCGTTATAAGTTTAGATTGAAAATTCTACTTACGTTGTTTGCAGCGTAAGTATAGTAATTTCGTAAATAAAATACCTGACGTTAGGACGTTTCTCTTGTCGAGTTGAGTTAATGTGGCCAAGCGTTTTTTTCGTAGACCTAGGAGTTGCGATAATGTTCACTTGTTGAACGTTAGAAGCAAGATGATACAAAAAAACCAAGCTTTAATCATTTTCTTCATGCCGTTAGATAGGCTTCCGTTGCCTACTTGATATCATCGTTATTCAAAATACAGGTGAGCTGTTGCGATCCAGATTCGGATTTCAGACTGTCGCTAACAAAAACGTTGTGTGAATATTATACTTCCTAGCTACACGTCTGGCTTTTTCCAATACTACCGGCATGTAAGGGATTGTTCTGAATGCCAAAGGTTTATCTTTATTTTATTTCTTTTTATTAGACATACATTTTGTTACATTTGACACCAAACATAGGCCTAGTCCTCTAGGTTTATGTTTTCTATTTAGTTTATGCAGGTGTTAACTTTAGTTTTTCACCTGATAAAGAGGGTTGATTTATACTCTCAAAATGTTGTGCATTAGTGTCTTTATACAAAAATGATGGGAAATGGTTGTTTCTTTGAGTGATGTCGCCATAAGTGTTTTATTTTTGTGTTAAGGAACTCAGAGAGAAAGTGGTGAAGGAACAAAGCAAGTTGGTTGAGGAAAGATTACATCTTGCGGAAGAAAGAGCTCGTATCGAGGCTTTGTCTAAACTGCAAGGTGTGGCTCCAAGTGCATCTTTTGATATTTTACAGGTATAACATGGTTATTTATATTTTCAATACAACTCTAAACGGTGCATTCAGAGATTGTGCGATAGTGTGATTTTAGTAAAATTGGTCCGAGTACAGTCAGTGACTTTGTGATGGGGGAGACGGACAATGCTGAATTTCATGAATTAGTTTCAGCGTCTGCTAATCGTCCTCTTACCATTCCCCTACTATGAGCACCATTCAGTACAAAGAAAAGGAATTGTGAATAAATAGGTAGCTAACTGAATCGCAAGCCGCGAGATTGTTGGAATATGCATTTGTATGCTATTTATAAACGAATAATGAAGAAATTAACTATAAATTATTAAGAACGCTTTTTATTTTTTTACATGAGCCCTTAAAGTATGAAATTATTGTTCGAAAACCCTAAAAAATGCATTAAAATAATCAATTTTACTTCTTCTTCGGTGGGCGGTCCAATCCTTATGCATGTCAGCCTCAAGGGCTTATTGCGCTCTCACATGAAGGATGTGAAACCCCTAGTTATCTCTGTCAAGGTTCATAAGCTCAATAAACCTAAGCATCCTTTTGACAAGGTTATCCTGGA
>JAGFPH010000916.1:94295-109694 GCA_018207615.1 Philaenus spumarius | reverse complement strand
ACAGACTAAAGAATATTAGAAATGCCGTAGTTTTAAATGTAGGTTAAGTGAACATGAAAGAAGTTGGCGGTTGGGTCATAATGACTCTAGTTTCTCTAACCATCTAAAAAATCATTTAGTGTCGGATGTTTCCAATAATATTAACTTTAAGATTCTCCATATCAATGATAAAAGTAGGAAATTAAATTCCTTGGAAATGTTAGAAATTAATTTTCAGGTAGAACTTTTGTTCAACTCGCCTCTATTAAACCCATTGTCAACCTTATGACCATAGGTACCCCATGTCCCCCCCCCCCTTCCACTCTCTTTCCCTTTTCTTTGTTATGAGTAATTGTTCTATGTTTAAACAGGGTTGTTTTTCTAATATTCTTTAGTCTGTATAAGCTGCCTCGTCAATACCGTCACTGGCAAAACCATGGTCGGCAAGATTCAAAAATAAAAATTTTAGAAGTTGCAAGAATTGTTAGTTTTTTTTAATTGAATATGGAATTCTACCAAGTACCTTCAGTCATCACTATCAATCGTACAAAACAAAAGACTCTACTCATTATTATAGGCTACTCAATAGACTTGAAAAATCTTAACAAACTTGACATTGAAAGTGAATTAGTAGAATATCACAGCACATTTAGAAATCTGGGACTGACAACAGCAGATTAAATTACAAAAAAGTACGAGAAAGGGGTCGACAATGCTAATCCAGGCAAAGAACTGTGATATTGATGTAGGGCTCCACTCTGGATGCAGTAAAAACCTGAAAGCAGAACAAACAAGATATTAATGGACAATTTGGAAAGCAGGTTTGAAGTTTGTAGGGGCATGGTTAGACGTTATACAGGATGAGTGAAAAATCTGAGAACGGCTTAATATTTCGTATATAAGGAAAATTTGAAGGTAGATGTGATTAAGGAATCTACTCTCTGTAAAAATACTATTTTATTATGATGTCAAAAATTTGGTCCGCCATCTTAGACCCGCTATTTTGAATGTAACTTTTTTTTAGTAGGAGAGTGATCATGTGATACATCATTTCAATGTTGAATTTTTTTTAAAAATCAATGGTGAAACCACACATCCATATATCAAATTGTTCTAAAGATATTTGTAGCCTATTTATTTACATTGAATCATATCACTTAATGTAAAAATGAAAATGATTTTGCCTTACAATTTTGTATTGAAATGATGTATTGACATGACCATTTTCCTATTTAAAAAAAGGTTACATTCAAAATGGCGGTACCAAGATGGCAGACCAAATTTTTGACATCTTAATAAAATAGTATTTTTAGATAGAGTAGGTTCCTCAATCACATCTACTTTCAAATTTTCCTTATATACAAAATATTAAGGTGTTCTAAGACTTTTCATTCACCCTGTATAAAGACGAGTCCCAAACGGATGAATCCAGTACTGAAGTAGGTCTCGAGAATGAAGGAACTCCGAAACACAAATAAAAGGGTTACGCAAGGATTGGCAGAAAACATTATTCAAACTAATGTTATGGATCCTAGCAGATATAATGTTTATAATAATTTAATCTATCAATCTTTGTGTGTATCTGGTGAAAGTGTTTTTTCTCATTTTAGCCTTGGGTTCCTCCTTACTCTAATTTTTAGTTGTATTTTAGGTTAGAGTCCTCTAGGTTTATGTTTTCTGTTTAGTTTATGCATGTTTTAGTTTTTCACTTGATAATGAAAGTTGATTTATACTCTCGAAATTTCGTGTACTTTTTTCCTTTATACACAAATAATGGCAAATAATGACTGATTAAATAGTTGAAACGGCAGTCATGGTATAAGATTGACGAAAAACACAAGGATTGTACGACAGCTTCGAAGAAAAGGTAATTATCATTAAAACAATCCAGTTTAGGCTAACACAAACAAAATATGCATATTAATTTATTCAGAGAACCTACAGAAGTGATTGTAGTGTCAATTTGTAGGGAAACACATCAAGTTTTTTTACCTTAAACTAAAGATGCTCTATGTGGCTTCCGTTGGTGATCCTGTATACATCCCATCGGTAGTCAATTTCCTCCCAAACTCGCTGTAGCATTGCAGGAGTAACTTGTTCAGCGGCAGTATAAATTCTCGCTCTAAGCTCAGGTAGAGAAGCCGGCAAAGGAGGTACATAGACATCTTGATGAATCCCCATAAGAAAAAACTAGCGGTGTCAGGTCTGGGGAACATGGGGACCATGCGATTGGTGCATCCCGGCCAACCCATTGACCTGGAAAGTGGTCATTCAGAAAATCTCTGATATCAGTCAGGAAGTGAGGTGGTGCGCCATCTTGCATGAAATAAACACTGCGTTCTTCGTCATCCTCATTGATCTGTGGTATCAAAAATTGTTGTAACATGTCCTTGTAACATGTCCAAGTATACTATCCCGTTGGTGGTTCTCTCTTGGAAAAAAGGGGCCGTAAATTTTTTGGTTTTGCTCAATATACAAAAAAACTTTAAGTTTAGGGCTATCACTTGTGAACATGTTGCAATGTTTGATGTTCGTCCTTGCCACTTAACTCGTCAGAAAAGATTATGTTGACCAAGAAATTTTGTCCTCATCCACTCGATTTAACATATCCGCACAGAAGTTCTTAAGGGCAATCTTATCAGTGTCTTTTATTGCTTGTAAAATCATAAATTTGTACGGTTTTAATTACAAATGTTTTTTCAACACTTGCCAAACAGTCGTATGTGGGACGTACAGCTCACGAGATGCACGCCGGGTCGAATTTGTAGGGCTGTTGAAAAAACTTTGTCTCACTTGCTCAACGACTTCGTCAGATTTGCTTGGACGACCTGGTGATTTCTTATGTCTTACCGAACACCCTGTTTCTACAAAACATTTATAGGCCTACACTAGGAGGATCTTCTAGCATTCTTGGTACGGAAATTAAGCTGAACTGTTGTCGCCGACTTTGATTCTTCAAACCAAAACTCACAGCAAGCACGCTCGGGTCCAGACATATTTGACGCAACAACCGATAGCGCTTGTGACGGTGCGATTCGGCACTAGCGAACTAAGCGAGTCAAAACTTGATGTGTTTCCCTACAAATTGACACTACAATCACTTCTGTAGGTTCTCTGAATAAATTAATATGATTTTTCAAAGTTGTAAAGTAGTTTTTGAAACACCCTGTATTTACAGTACAAACTTGTACTTTTGAAACATTATAGTTGGTTTATACTTGTAATTTGTAAACATTCACTAGGATTTAAAAGTGAAGGCTTATACTCTGCCAGGATGAACGTTTGAGGAATTTACTGGCTTTTAAAACTTTGAATATTTACTAACTGGTGATGGGTGCACATGTCCCCTCTGCGTATGCCCCAGCTTTAGGAGAACAACATTTTACTTCTTCTGTTAAAAATTCACCTTTACCTGGCACATTGTGGAATAGGTGCCAAGGAAATTATCATATCTCAAAACACATTTTAGTTCTAAGCTAATCATAGGTGTTATTGATTATCAATAAATTCTCATAGTATCTTTGGTTATTTATCAATAACTCGGTTATCCTTTGACATTTAGGAAAAATAAAAAAACCCTTTTTGTTTGTAGTTAAAAGAAAAAAAAATTGTATTATTAAATTTGTTATTTAATATTTAATACCCATATCAAGTTTGAACTTGCCTATGTCTAATATCTACTTCTAAAGTTATAAGTATTTTCTAAAACAAAATGGTGGATTTCAGTTAAACAAGTTTGTGACTAGAAAGAACAAGCAAGTTACGAGGGCTATCCAGAAAGTAGATTACGTTTTCGTCTGTGCCCGCAAGGGGCGGGGCTAGCGCGGCCATCTTGGTGTCAGTGCGTTACGCCGCTCAGTCGGCATCTAGCCGTGCTAGTGAGAGGTTCGTGCTGTACTCCGTCGAGTTACTGTGACAGTTTGAAATGTCTGCCTTAATTGAAAATGCCGCGAACTGTGAGGTGCGTGCAGTAATAAGGTTTCTGACTGCAAAAAACTGTAAACCGATAGAAATCTATCGGCAGCTTTGTGAAGTGTATGGGGACAATATTATCACTGAAGGTGGAGTGCGTCAGTGGGTCATAAAGTTTAAAAATGGCCGAACTAATGTTCACGACGAAGAGCGAAGTGGAAGACTCAGCATAGTGACTGCCGAACTTGTCGAAAAAGTCGATGCCAAAGTCTGTGAAAACCGAAGATTCACAATAACGGAACTCTCTATGAGTTTACCACAAATTTCGCAAAGTTTGTTGCACGAAATCATCACCGAAAAGCTTGGTTACCACAAGTTTTGTGCAAGATGGATACCATCATAGCCTTCTCTGTATAAGGCCGCGGCCTTCGATGTGGCAACGCCGCATCTCACCCCCACCCTCGGCCCACTCCGGGCATTGACGCCAGCGGTAAAACGTTCAACATTTCGCCAAAACTGCGCTTATTCACATTAAAAGTAATGAAAATTAAATCAGTTTAGTGGATTCATTTTTAGCATGAAATGGTGCTTACAATGTTACAAATTGTATTACTAAATAATAAAAAATAGATGTTTATATAAACGTATAATATTCACCACTTACTTCCAGCCCTGAGTATTATGCACAAGCGATATAAATTTGTATTAAAAACAGAATTTGTTTGAACTAATTGAGTTTATGATAAAATTACTATTATATATATCAGGGGCGGACCGTGGGTAAATGGCGCCCTGTGCGAAACATGGCCCCAGCTCCCCGACACGGGGGGATTAAAAAACTGACCGGCAAATATACGCCGCTAACTTAAATCCTGAACACAGCATAGAATTTTTATAAAAAAATGATGAAGCCACGAGGAAAGGGTCGGAAATTATGTCTTCCGAAAAATATCAAAGAACTGAGTAAGGAGCTAGCCCCAGTAACAAATGAATAATCGACCTCCATCTATCTATTTTGCTGGTTTATTGAATCAATAATTTTAAGTAATTGGAATAATTAGTTATTTTGTGAAAATATGATACCATTGCAGCATTTTAAATATTAAAATTTTTAATTTTTCACTCATTATAAGCATTAAACATGCTTCTATTTTCAAAGCGGTTCATTAAGATTAATTGATTCTCTTGCCATCTAAGCCTCCAGTATAGTATTATATTGCCCCTTATATATTAGTGTCCGGATTTGGTCTGGGCAAACTTATGGTAACCCTAGAAATAGGCGACCGCTTCTGCATTCACAGCATGGGTGCGATTTACCTCACTTTCGAAATTCAAATAATTCTTAGTCTAACACTTTTATGAAAAGATAATTTACAATAAGACAGTTTAATTTTTTGATTTATTCTCTACATTTTGTTATAATAATATTTCATTTTTGCTCAAAGCATATATTCCGAAATTACATTTCAAACTTTGGCATGTTTTGTTAGCAGCCTTGTAGTAGGAACATAAAAACAGTTCTGTTATTTTCAAAATACCAAATTTGAAATTGATAAATATTTTTATACAGTTCTATTTATAACTAAATTACGAAACTTTTTTACACTTATAAAACAAATTACAAAAAATGTTTACTACTTGTTATGTAGGCCTAAAGTCAGACGTTTACTGGGACCGAATTTTGTTGTACATTTTGTTGAAACGTTGCACTGGACCATCCACTCCCTCAACACTAAGTTCAGAATTGTACGTCCGCCAATCGCCAATCGAAAAACCTCAAGATATACCCACACTACTACAGTACAGTGCGTTGCGACTATGCGAGCAAACTACAGTAAAGTTTCCCACATTTTAACTCTGCTCGGAATCGAAATGGGACAACTTGGAAGCAAGATACATATTTTTGCCAGCCTCGCGACTACAGATAAGAGCCCGATGATTCAAAGTCGAGGCGGCCGAAAAGTTTAAAAACCAGCGATACTTAACTTTTATATAATAAACTTGTTTGGCATGAAAAAGTTCATATAATACAGTACATTAATGAGATTATTGTAATCAAAATAAGACCAAATGTGATATAATTTCGACCACATTTAGTGATTAATACTTCTCGAATAACTCATTTAATTTCACGATTAATTAATTAAATAATAAATATCCCAAATGAGAGGACAACACGGAATACATACAAACAATGGATGTACACTAACAAACGCCGTCACAAATACAAGGTCGAAAGGCACCCCGAAAGAGAAACATATTTAAACGTAGGTACATTGGCCGCACGGTGATTTAGCGTGTGTGTTTTGTTCTCGTGATATTGCTTGTGTTTAATTGTTTTTGTGTAAGAAAAGTAATTTCTTGATATAATACATAAAAATTGCTTAGGTTTATAGTCTTTTACCTAGGATTTAAATGTCTGATAAAGGTTATTAACTAAAAAAGAAACATTTTGCCAAGTTTTTGCTTAAAATTACATGTGTCTTTAAAATTTGCTATGTGCTATGTACAAGTAAAAAAAATAGTTACAGTTCATATACGTGTGTAGGCCTACTTTTCTTATAAAAAGTAAGCATATTATCTGCACCCTTTAACTCGCCAAAGATATATGTAAAATCGGGGTTTTAGAAGTGAACATTTAAAAAATTTTCCGGGGGAGTATTTTCGTTTAGTTCGGCAGCGTTCCGGTACTGGAAAAATTACGAGTAAAGCTCTGCCTGTTGAACTTTTTCCTTTCGTTACTGAACATTTTTTGTTTCTTGAGCTAATAACTTTTGCAATTTTGTGTCAATACATTTTTTAATTGCATATATATATGAATTCTTTAAACCTTTCTCTACAAAAAAGGTACAAAACTCTTTTGGATTGGGGTTAATTTAATATTTTTGGCGAATTTTAGCACAAAGTTAGTATTGTAATTTGTTAAACAGCGTATATAATGAAAGGTACTAAAATTATATTCTCTTTTACTTGCAATCCCCAAGTTCATAATTTTGAGATTGTAATACAAGCACGTCATCATCTGAGGGTCCAGCTCCAACTCAGCTAATCCAGAGGCACCACGGAAAAATTTGCTTATTGCTTTAGCCTGCTGTTGGTCTTGTTGTTCAATATCAGCCTTTCTTTTTCTATAAAAATTACCCGAAGGCTTTTTTTCGACATGTTAATTATTGGAACTTACAGTAATGGTCTATTTCTCATAACAGTCAATAGATTATGCCGATAATGTGGTTACTAAAAAGTTTGATGACTGATTTGAGGAGGTTATATGGAATTGTGTTGTGACAGGTGGGGCCAGGTGGGGGTGAAATACTCCTCCACACCCACCCCACCACTCAGGGCAGCGGAGTAGGGCGCCCCACTCCGCTGCCCTGTACTACGCTTCGCAAAAACTATGCAGCTATTTTTAAATACAGAGTCGCTGTCGCTGTCGCTCCGCTTCCGGCGGGATTGGCGAATCGGCCGGCTCGGATTTTCGGAAGTATACGCCGCGCCCCCCACACTCAACACTTTTATTTTCCTGCCGCCTCGTGCCTTTTTGTTATAATATATGGAATACTAGACAAAAAAAAAATAAATTTATATTATTCTCCTTATTTTCCAATTACAAGTACCCCAATTTTTTTCCATCGCCATGGCGCCCCGGCACCGATGGCGCCCTGTGCGGTGGCACAGGTCGCACATGCCAAGATCCGCCCCTGATATATATAGGTGTAGGGAACTTTGTAAACGGGTTGGATGAAACAACAAGGTTTATTTCAAATATATTTTATTCAAACAAAGAGATTACACTTTTCAGGAATATAAAGTGACCTAAGAAAATATTTTAAGTTTAATTTTATTTTAATTATTCGGACGTTAATTTTTTTCACTGGCATTTGCTTTTGTATGTTCGATAATATTTTTAACACCGGTTTTTCATTAAATGGTACTACATATTGTGATTGGGCGTCATTTTATTTCACGGACATTCATTGTGGTACGTAAATTACGTTTTATTGGTATTATTTAATAAAATTTGCGCTTATTATGTTCGGACGATAATTTCTGTCACTGGCATTTGCTATTGTATGTTCGATAATATTTTAACACCGGTTTTTCATTAAATGGTCACACATATTGTATTTGGGCTTCAATTTATTTCGCGGACATTCATTGTGGTACTTAAATTACGTTTTAATAGCATTATTTAATAAAATTTGCGCTAATTATGATTGGACGTTAATTTCTTTCACTGGCATTCGCTTTTGTATGTTCGATAATATTTTAACACCGGTTTTGCATTAAATGGTCTTCATACATATTGTATTTGGGCGTCAATTTATTTCGCGGACATTCATTGTGGTACTTAAATTATGTTTTAATGGCATTATTTAATAAAATTTGCTGTAATTATGTTCGGGCGTTAATTTCTTCCATGGCATTCGCTATTGTATGTTCGATAATATTTTAACACATGTTATTCATTAAATGGTCACACATATTGTATTTGGGCGTCAATTTATTTCGCGGACATTCATTGTGGTACTTAAATTACGTTTTAATGGCATTATTTAATAAAATTTGCGCTAATTATGTTCGGACGTTAATTTCGTTCACTGGCATTCGCTTTTGTATGTTCGATAATATTTTTAACACCGGTTTTTCATTAAATGGTACTACATATTGTATCTGATTACGTAAAACAACGAGGTTAATCACTGATGATGTGCCGTCTAGCAGTGCAAACTAATGGTGGGAGCCGGCCGACCTTGGCCTAGTGTGCGGCGTTGCCAGATTTCGCTCGCCGTGGCCTTATACTAGGGAAGGCTATGATACCATAAATCTTGACTGAGATCCACAAAAATCAGCGAATGACTGCAGCGCTAACGTTTTTGGACGCTTACGATAAAGATGGCGACTCATTACTCGATCGCATCGTTACTGGTGACGAAACATGGGTTAAACATGTGAACTGCGAGACGAAATTGCAGTCAATGTAGTGGGGCCACACAAATTCTCAAGAAAAACCCAAGAAATGCATCCAAACGACGTCGGCAAGGAAGGTGATGGCGACTGTTTTTTGGGACAGGAAAGGTGTAATTTTTGTGGACTTCCTGGAAAGAGGCACTACAATAAACTCTCAAAGGTATTGCCAAACTCTGCAAAACCTCAGAAGAGCAATACAAAACAAGCTCAGGGGAAAGTTGAGCTCAAAGATCTTGCTGATTCACGACAACGCCCGGCCCCACACGGCAAATGCCACTCGCCAAGTTCTTGGATCCTTTAAGTGGGAGTTGTTTCCTCATCCGCCGTACAGTCTCGACCTGGCACCGAGCGACTTCCACTTATTCCCAGCAATGAAGAAGTGGCTGGCTATGCAGCGTTTTGATGACGACGCACAGCTGCAAGAAGAGGTAACCAAGTGGTTGAAGGCGCAGGCGACCGAATTCTACGACGAAGGAATTTCCAAGCTCGTCCATCGCTACGATAAGTGCCTTAATTTGAATGGTGACTATGTAGAAAAGTAATATTTAAGTGTGGCTTTCATCTGTATATAATAAAAACAATTTCCAAAACTTTGTTTATTTTTAATTCCAAAACGTAATCTACTTTCTGGATAGCACTCGTATTTGTTATTTTGCCCTTTTCATTTAATCTACCTGAAACAATAACAAATTGGAATATTTTATTTTATATAAATAGTCCCTACTATTAAATTCTAATATGTCTTATTTATTTTAATTAGGATGTAACATAGTGGTTTCTTTTTTTTAGATTCCTTAATTTATTAAGGGTTTTATTCTCTAGCTTTAAAGAAAGTATAACAATCCACATTTTTACTAAATTTTCACCCCTTAACAGCACGGGGAAAAAATGTCAATCTATGATACTTTTTTTATATATGTTGTAAGAAATAAATGTACAAATTTTCAGCTCACTAACTTTAAGGAAAATTTAACAATTAATTTTTATTGTTTTAGGGGTTGTTATCACATTTTCACCTCTAAGCATCATGTGACAAAATTTAAATCTAGTTTACGTTTTCTGTGCATCTTGTAAGAAATGAATGTACAAAATTTCAGCTCTAGCTTTAAGGAAAGTATAACAAAATATTAATTGTTTTAGGGGTTATTTTAACCCTTAAATGAAAATTAATTCTAGCCTATTTTACTCAGGGATAGTGTAGCTTATTATTAGTAAAACTGTTTTTTCAATCGGTTCAGTAGTTCCCTACATTACAATCAAATAAATAAACAAAATTTTACCTGTTTATAATATTAGTACCTGAGCGACCGAGCATCACTCGGTATTAAAAAAAATTTTTTTTTTAGGAAAATGTATGTAAATACAAATTGCATACTGAATAAATATGAATATTTTTCGAACTTAAGTACATATGAACTTTTATTTATTCTATACTCTAATACGAAATAAAAATACTTCAACAGATGTCGTTCTCCACAAAAAATCCTATCTTAAAGGTTAGAAAAAATTGTTTTAAGCTTGAAATCAGCTGATAATGGAAATAATATAGGAAACAGCTGAGTACTGTTATTATAGTCAATAAACATAATATTATGTAATGATTTTAAACTCCATAAGCCCAATGATAAAAATTTTCAATTTTCAAATGAGTTGTTTAGAAAAATACGAGTTTTCCTGAGGTAGCGGTTTTCACCAATCGGTTTTTTAGACCCAAAAGCCTCTAATCCCAAACTTTCAGCAAAATCCTTCCGCTGGATCTCGAGATTGCTCGTACAAACAAACAGAAATTGCTCGTATTAGAGTATAGGATTGATTAATAATAACCCCAAAGCTAAGATGGTAAATAATGTTAAATGTTCAAATCAAATTATTTCGTATAGTATTTTATAACAACAGTTATATAATAAAGGTTAAAAGAACCAAGCAAGGCTTAGGTCTACACTTTAATAAAAACATAACTTAAAAGTTAGAAATTAAAATAATTGCTTCAAAGTTTAAAATCAGCTATTAATGAAAATATTTTATTCAATTGGTTGCTATGGAAATAAATGTAAATACAGGTGATGATTCATCAGTCTAGGCCTAACCTAAGATTTTTTCCCTACTAAATTTACAAATATTGAAATAAAAAAGGTTTTTATCAAGCTTAATTATAGCCTATGTTACTCAGGTCTTTTTATTAATAAAACTATTTTAATAGTTCTTATTAAAATAAGACTAGTTCTTTAATAGTCGGTTCAGCAGTAGTTCCAGAGATTACCCCCTACATCCAAACAAACAAATTTTACCTATTTATAATATTAGTATAAACTACAGGTCCAGGGGCCCCAGTCAGGGTTGCCAAACGTCCCGGATTTTAAGGGACAGTTCCGTATTTTAGGATTTTGTCCCGTGTCCCGGGAAACTTTCGTACGGGACGCCAAAAGTCCCGTATTTCGCAAAAATGATTAATTAACAAGCTGAAGTTGGGTGCACTGCAGTCAAGTTCAGTTGAAAATGAATGCGCGCGCAGCCATAGCACAGCAGTCGACAGCACAGCTGAGAGATGAGTCAACTCACCGATGTCAAACTATGAACAAGTGTTTGTTCTTTGTTTTTCTTTTATGATTAAAATTAAACTACTTATTGAACATGGCGAGTGGTAGTGGTAAGGGTAAGCGTTCAAAATATAATAGTGACATTAGTGATGGGCCGAAAAAAAGGTTATGTGTTTTTAGGGATGAATGGATGAAGGAGGAAGAATGGATTAGGCCCAGCCCCAACAACCCCAATAAGGCACGCTGCATGTACTGCAACAAAGACTTTTCAGTTGGCCATGGAGGACGCAGTGATGTAACGCAACATGCTCAAGTTGCCGAGCACAAGAAAAACAAAATAACTGTGTCATCTAGCAGTAATATGTCTAAGTTTTTCGCTCCAAAAAACTCTTCCGAAAGTGATAAAACTGCCTTAATAGAGTTGTCTACGGTGTTTCACACTGTGAAACATAATTTATCCTACAACTCTATGGACTGTGGCAATAAATTAGCCACGAAGTTTTTTGATGACTCTAAAGTGGCCCCCAAGATTTCCTGCGGCAGGACAAAGGCCGAAGCAATAACAACTAATGTTTTAGGCCCTATATTTCAAGAAACCCTGACGGAAGACCTAAAGGTAAATACCGAATATTTTTCCGTAAGTTCTGATTCCTCAAACAAGGGCAACAGAAAATTCTACCCTGTATGTGTACAATATTTTACTAAACAAAATGGAGTTTGCAGCAAACTGTTAAATTTTGTTGAACAAGGTTCTGAAACGTCTGATTCAATAGTGCATTGTATAACCAGTTTTTTGAATGAGGCAGGCTTGGACTTACAGTCAGTGTCAGCTTTTTCGGTTGATAATACGAATGCTAATGTTGGAACAAAACGATCAGCTTATACTCTTCTCAAAGAACAAAATAAAAACTTGCTGAAGGCTGGCTGTTTAGCTCATGTAGTTAACAATGCATTTCGACATGCTGTTGATAAATTAGACACCGACGTAGAAAGTGTAGTTTTAAAAATATATTCATATTTTTCTCTGTCATATGTGAGACGTACAGAGTTAATGGAGTTTTTTGACTTTGTTAACTTGGAATTCAAAGAACTGCTGAAACACATCCCAACACGGTGGCTGAGCCTAGTTCCTGCTATTGATAGACTAATTAAGTCTTGGCCTGCGCTGATGTCTTATTTTTTAGTCAGGGAGAAGATATTCCAAAATCCTTACGAAAGCTGTTGCTTTTGAGTGACGAGAGCACAATCGAGACTTGTGAAACTAATGACATTGTAATAGTGTTTCATTTCCTCAGCAACGTATATCCAGTTTTTGAAGTTGTCAGTAAAAAACTACAAAATGATAGCACAACTGCAGCTGAGATTTATGACGTTATGGCTAAGATGGTAAAGCAGCTAGAGACCAGGTTTGAAGACAGGTTTTACGGAGTTTTCGTTACAAATGCAATGAAGCAGTTAGATGAGAAAAAACAGAATGATCTTTCCAGAGGATTCCAGGAGTTTTTGGAAACAGCAGTGAAATACTTAAAAAAGTGGTTTGACTTCACTGACGAAAATCCTTTTTATGTTTTGAGATCATTAGCTTTAAACCACAAGCTCCAGTTTACTGACTTGTCAGCTGTTGTAGAGAAATTAAACCTTGAAAACAAGGTATCTGTTGACAACCTATACGATGAGTTTTCTTCGGTAAAAGACTGCCTGGAAATTTTGGTTGCTGAAAAGGACATGAGTGTGGGTAGTAAATGGAAAATGCTGTTTCAGAAAAGCTCTGAGGAGTTGCCAAACTTATTCAAAGTTGTCTCTTTTTGTTTAAGTATTCCACCATCTAATTCGTTTGTTGAACGAGTTTTTTCACACATGAACTTAAAATGGACTGATTCAAGAAATAGGTGCTCTGTTCAATTAATCAAATCAGAACTGATAGTTGCAATCAACTCTACCTCTTTAAGCTGCAACGAGTTTTTTGACAATCTCAAGAAGAGTCAAAACTTAAAGAAAATTGTCAATGCTGTAAAATCAAGTTCGAAGTGCGACTTTTTGAACAAATAATTTTAACTTGTCTTAATTTGAATAAATTGTCAAATAAAATGTAAAAAATATTGTTTTATTTCACACAATCCTGGTCAAATAAATAAGACGTAGACTATATCTTTAATTGTCTGTAAGTGTTACATTTAGGCTAAAACGCTTAAAAACAAAGTCAGTTTTTCAAAAATTTTCCGGGGGAGCAAATCTCCCCCAGACCCCCCAGTAATATTAGTGTCCCTTATTTGGTCAGTAAACATTTGGCAACCCTGGCCCCAGTGTTCTTAATTTGGGCCAGTCTGTGCTGAATCAAGTTTTAAAAATGATTTATTTGTTCTTTAATTTAAATTCCTTGGGTTTTTAATTTAAATTTCTTCCATAGACAAGAAAGGACAAATACCAGAAGTTGTTAATAGGCCTATTACAACTACAAGTCGCACAATTTGTTTTCAATTTATTGGGGAGTTCCGGAATTACGTGCTTCGAGAGTAAGCTACAGCTAATTTCTGGTAAACAATAAGCAGTTTATCCAAATTACGAAAAATCCGTCATTAACCGAAAATGTTAATACATTTATCGTACACAGTCTTTTGTCTTCGATTTAACTAACATTTGTTTCAAACGTATACAAGTAGGCCTACCCATTCCTTGTACACACATCAATATTCTCTATACGTAGATAAAACTGGTCTCAATCGGTAAAGGAATGAATCGCGTGCATTTACTTCCTCGTCTCGTACCATCTCTTCACGTTAGTTCCGTACTTGGCCGATGGCCGACCAGCGAAAGCAGTCAGTGCGCAAGATTACAGAGCGCATGCGCAATGTCTTATAGATTAGACGCTTTAAAAGTTATTCGCGGGTTCAGTGTCTTGTGTACTTTGAATCGATCATTATTTTGAAGGTCCAGATTTGTCGAAGATGCGTGTTATGTTTTGTTTTTGTTTATAAATTATATATTCTAACTTTGCAGTAGTTATGTTCGTTTGTAGGTTGTGCAAGTTTCAATGACGCCTTATATTTAGGCCTATGTTAGTGTTTAGGTTATGTGTAAGTTCGTAACAACAAGGAAATGTTTTTATTCAAAGGCTTCTATAACTTTATTTAAAGGTAAGCTACATTTTTGAATAATTTTATCCTACTGCAATATTTAGGCTTAGGCCTACAATTAAATAACTAATGTGTACTTATTACTTGTAAAATATCTATTGGATAGGCCTATACAAACTCGATATTTTTCAAATGAGTAAAATATGCGCTAGGCTATATTGATTGAAGTGTTTCCAGGAAAGGTTATTTCCAATAAAATTATAGGCCTAGTTCAAGCAATCTGGATAGGAAATAAACTAACACTTGTTTAGTTTTCAAGTTTATGTAAAAATCTGTCTACTATGAAGGCAACTTATTTAAATTTGTAAACTCAACTATTTTGTAAAAATAAAGGGACAGTTCAAAATAAGGTAGGCTTCATTGTGTAAAACGTTCTCATTTCTATCCTTTTCTAAATCAAATAGGCCAAGGACTTTGATGTAAGTTATCTAGTGAAGAAATGTTTGACATCTGAATTGAAAGACGTTATGTAGACAAAGTAAACATTTATTTATTTTTAGTTGGCTACGTCATACAAAAGTTGAAGATAAAATCTGATTGTTTATATTGGTAAGATAGATAATAAGATAAATATTATTTGATTAGAAAGCAATTTAGAGATTCAAAGATTATCCTATTATTTGTATTATGCATATTTAATTGATCAGTCTAGAACGAATTTAATTTGAAATGTTTCAGCCATTGTTGAACAAGGAAACACGGATGTAAACAAAAAATATCAAGCTACAGTATGATTTAGGTGAAAGTAACAAAGTAACTAATAGCATTGAATATACAACACTATAAGAAGCGAAGCCCCAATGCTATCAAAGGCGACGCTTTTGACTCATGGATAAAGCCTACTTTTCAGAGATTCCGACAGGTTTCGC
>JAGFPH010000916.1:44764-63746 GCA_018207615.1 Philaenus spumarius | reverse complement strand
TTGTGTATTGAAGACAATCCCAATATGTGGAATGGCGTGCGAAGCACGCAATGCTTTGTGTATTGAAGACAATCCCAATATGTGGAATGGCGTGCGAAGCACGCAATGCATTGTGTATTGAAGACAATCCCAATATGTGGAATGGCGTGCGAACCATTTTGCAGCTATTCAGCACCGTCGCGAATAGACCTATTTCCCAAATTGTTGGTCGAAACCCTAAAATATCGGTCTATAAACTTAATTTTGGAAATTTGCTCAACTCACGTCAGCGGTTCAGCTGCGTGGTCGAATTATTTAGTCAAATCTGATGGTTTTATAGTGGGCATAGTTCTCGCTTTGTAAAATAAGAGCAGTTGTTTGATGAAAGCAGGAATTCAGTTTTTTTATTCTTTGAGTTTAATGAGTTTTTGTTTAAGAATAGAGAATTTCATTAGCCAGCATTGTTGATACAAGAAGTAGAGCCAATCATTTTCTTGGATGCCTAATTAAAGTGCACTGTTTATCAATAAAGGAGGAAGGGTTATGACATTATCATAGTCATAATTAATTATCCTCTTTGTTAATTATTGCTTGTTATAATTTTATTAAAATAAATTTTTTAGTTAAGGTTATAATATATTTGTGGATTTATTTTATTAGGCCTACTGCTATAGATAACTATAATACTGGCATAGAGATTCTTGATTTATTTTATGACAGAAAGGTGGAATTCTGGCTTGTAAATTTATGTAAGTCTTGGTATGGTATTCTTTTTCACATGAAAATTCTCCCAAGAACTCAGCACTTAGACCCAATATAAAATCAGACTTAACCACTGATAGTTTAACTCCTAAAACACTCGACTATGAAAAGGAAATTTGACGATCAAGTTCTTTATACCGGGTGTTTCGAAATGAATATCAGTGTTTTAATGCTTTTTAGTATTTATTACATTTAAACTACAATTATAAATAACTAGCTGACACGTACGGCGTTGCCCGTAGTGGTTAGTATTTTCAGTCTTTTTAACGCAATTGTAATCTTTTGAAGTGTTCAGTTAGTGAGTGGTATTTGGCTTTTATATATATAGATCTTAAGGGGAGAAGTACACCAATTTTCAGAAAAAAATTCAAATTTTAGAAATATTTATTTTTTAATAGTATGTCTCTTTATGAGTTCAAAAACATATGACACATGCATGGTTAGGCATTTTTAGCTGAGATATATTTTTTTTTAAATATGTCTGCACTGCAGCGTCGTGACTATTGTTGAGCTTTCTAGGTGGCCTATGTTTCTAGTGCACAGTTATATATCTGCTGAATATTCCTAAAAGTGTATAATTGTTTTGGGTTGGCTAACCTGTTGCAACAGCTGTCATTGCTTTTCTCAGTCAGTTGTCTGTGCTTTGTTATTGTTTTGACTTTCTGCCAACAAGTATTGTCTGTTCTGTTTACAAGTTAGTGGTTTGTTTAGTATTCAGTTAGTGTTTTGTTTAGTATTCAGTTAGTGTTATTATATGAAATAATGCCTAGATCTAATAAGTTATGTAAGAAAAGGAGATTTAGAGGAAACCAATTTAAATCTCTTTCCCCACCTGTGAGTGATGCTGACAACAGCAAAAGTGAATCTACTGGCACTTTGCCTAGGCCTAGTAGCAGCAGCTCTGACAAGCCTACTCCTCAATCAGCATCAAGTAAAAAAGTGTACGAAATTGACGACTGTATTGGTGAATCACAGTATAATAATGTAGTTATTAGGTTAGGAATACTAAGCAAAGCTTTAGTGAGTGCTACAGTTTGTAAAGCGTGTAAGCGCGAAGGCACTTTGTCGCTTGAAGAAGATGAAGGCGCGAGACAAGGACTAGCCTGCAAACTGTCTGTTTTGTGCATTGAATGTGAAAACAGTTATGAGTTCTGGTCCTCAGATAAAACTGATGGATTCTTTGACATCAATGTAAAATGTGTGTACGGGTTGAGGTCTATAGGGAAAGGTTCAGTTTCAAGTCGTACCCTTTTCGGCATTCTAGACTTGCCAAATCCTCCAATTAGGTTTGAACGTTATAATCCATTGTTTCTGAAGACTATGGAAAAAGTGGCACAAGAGTCTATGGTAAAAGCAACAGAGGAGACTGTAGAGCTAAACACGTCTGAAGACGGAAGCATTTCCAGAGACATTAGTGTTGGCATTGACGGAACTTGGCAAAGGCGAGGATTTTCATCTTTGAATGGAGTGGTTTCAGTGTCCAGCTTTGATACTAGTAAGATTTTGGATGTGGAAGTTTTGACCAAATATTGCCACACATGCAGTACAAGTAGGCCTAAAGGTAAGGCAATACCCCACTTCTGTGTAAAAAACTTTGAAGGCTCAAGTGGAGCGATGGAAGTCGAGGGGGCTAAAAATGTGTTTGCACGTTCGGAAGCGACTCGTAAAGTACGGTACAAGTATTACATGGGTGACGGTGACTCCAAGGGCTTCCAATCAGTTGTAAATTCTGAACCTTATGGTAAAGGATTTACTATTGAAAAACTTGAGTGTGTGGGCCACGTCCAGAAGCGAATGGGGGGGCGGCTTCGTAAATTGCGGAAAAATATGAAAGGACAGTTTTTGAGTGATGGTTTGAAAATTGGTGGGAAGAAAGGACGGCTTACAGATGTTGTGATAGATTCTTTGCAAAATTATTATGGCCTAGCAATCAGGCGCAACCCCAATGACCTAGACAAGATGAAAAAAGACGTTTGGGCTATTTTTTTACACAAGGCATCAACAGACAAGAACCCGCAGCACCATTTTTGCGACGAGTCCTGGTGTAAGTATAAGCAAGCCATGAAGGAAAACAAAGTTTATGTACATAAAAACTCTCTTGATCAGGCTGTTATAGAGGCTATCAAGCCTACTTTCAAGCAGTTGGCCCATCCAGACCTGTTGAAGAAATGTCTTCACGGTCGCACCCAGAATGTCAATGAAAGTTTCAACGGAGTGTTGTGGTCGCGAATCCCTAAAAGTAATTTTGTTGGTGTACAGACCTTGAAGTTTGGAACATTAGATTCAGTAATCACCTTTAATGAAGGAAATGTTGGCAGGCTGAATGTTTTGAATGGTCTTGGTATCAAAGTTGGGAGAAACTGTACGAAAACTTTCAGTGACGTTGACAATGTGCGGGTGAAAAAGTCGGAAATTGCGGCACAAGAAGAAACCAAGCTAGCTAGAAAAAGAACCAGGATGATTAGAAAGAAGCTAATTGATGAAGAGCAAAAAAAGGAACCTGATTATGAAGCCGGAATGTTCTAGATGTAAGTTATATTAAATCATTCCAAGTAGCCTAAGCGTTTTTGTTATTTCTTGAAAATTACCATTTTGTCAAACTTATGTTCCTTTTTCTCAGGAAGTACTGGATCAATCTTAATGAAATTTTTTACACATATTTGAGGTACATGTACACACAATCCCTACCAGTTACAAAGATGTAGGACTATAAATCACTTTTGAAAAAAATATTTTGTTCCTAAAATTTGACAAAAAATATTAGTTTTACAAAAAAATCATAACTAAAATTATTTTTATTAAAATGTTATAAAAATGGTAGGACTTCAATATTTTCATATGCATAACAATCACTAAAAATTTCATGGATGTGGGTCAAGCAGTTTAGGAGGAAAAGGAACCTAAAGTTTAAGGAATTTACATGTGCGGCTTATGGGCGTACTTCTCCCCTTAAATAATAAAAGCACTATTGTCATAATAATAAAAGATCTGAAATTATGATTTTAGTAACTTTGATCCCCCCAAACCCCTCCTAAAATTTCGAAATTTTTCATACCCTTTCTTAGAGAGCGCCTAAGGCCCTAGAGGAAGCTACATACCAAATTTCATTCCAATCCGTTCGGGCGTAATTTGAGGATGATCAAAAACGCATTGAAAACGCAAGGAAAAATGCAAAAACGCCTATTTCTGGCGTAATTTTGGGAGAATCTCAAACATTTTTTAACAGACTACTTTTAGGCCTTAAACGAACCTAAGTACCAAATTTCAACATTTTCTGCCAATTAGTTCTCGAAAAAGCTGAGAAAACGCAAAAAATCGCTAGAAAAACGCGAATATTGGGCGTATCTTTGGGATGTTTTCAAAATCCGTTCTTAGTGCGCGTCTAAAGGTCCAACTGAACATGCATGCCAAATTTGAACTCATTTGGTTCAGTAGATTTTTAGTTCTGCTGATGAATGAATCAGTGCCATTTCGCTTTTATATAGATAGATTAAAACTCTTAAATCCTTATAATAGTTGCGGGAATGATATTATTTTTAGTACACAGGATTATAAAAGAAAATATGATGCAGTTGAACGTTATAGTGAACATTTAGCAACACAATTCTAGGTGTGGCCTGTTTATATTAAACTAAAATAAAGTTTTTTAATACATTAATATTCATTATCATAGCAATCAAATTAGCACATTGGAATTAGTTAATTATTTTTTACAACCAACAACTTATTTAGGTTGGTAACAAAATATGAGAAACACAAAGGAAAAATCAATGAACTGTAATGTAATTCAAATATCTAATATAATTATTAAACATAGGCCTAATGATTGTTACACATAATTAATAAAACAACTGATTTGAATCAAAAGTTTAATACAATTTTAGGTTAGGCCTTTAAATCCTATGAAATATAATAATTCAAACATCTAATATTACAATTTAACATTATATTATTGTTACAAATTATAAATAAAACAGCTTATTTGGACCAAAGGTTTAACACAATTTTAGGTTAGGCCTATTACTATAAAATCAACACACTTTTTTGAAAGAGTTTGGAATGATCACCATAGTAACCAGAATAACACATTAATAAATACGAATCAGCTGTTTCATCTGTTATATGGCTGCTTATGGGAGGGATGAATTTTCGTATTTTCTACCCTTTAAATTCAAAATTTTGCAAAATCCTTTCTTAGTACGCCTCTACATTATTGGACGGATGTATCTTCCAAATTTCAAGTCTCTAGCTTTAATAGAATCGGCTCTGCGTTGATCGTCAGTCAGGACATTGCATTTTATATAAGAGATACATCAAATGAAAGACCCCCTAAAAATCTTAAATAATTAATGTTTTTAATACTAAATGTTTTAATACTAATGTTTTTGTACTAAATAAGTTTTCATAGATAAATAATTATTCTATAATTTTGGGGAGCTATAATTATATTCGCAAATCGAATACAATTTGGGAGAGGAACGACTTGTGGGTCTAGCTGTATTAAATATTCATAGAGGTTTGCTAAGAGCTCAAAGACGAGGTTGGAAGTGTCTTGTAATTCATATGAATAGTATTTCCTATTACATATTAAACCATTGATAAAATGTGTTTTGTTTCAGTTTCTATTCATTTATACCTGAAATGGGTCAATTAAAAACTTGACAAGTATTTAGATATCGCTTAAAGCTAAAGCTTAGATTTTAGGTTAGGAGTTCGTTGACCTGTTTAGATACTATAAATAAATTTGCACTAGCTATAAACTCCCCCCCCCCCCACGAGATAAAAAATAAAACACACACGACGGTGCCCCCCCCCCAAAACTTAAGACTGGGACTGCCACTGCTTCCAGAGCGTAGATCGGCCACAAACGATTTCCGGCCACATCAAAATGCTTTAAACCGCCTAAAAACTTGTGCTCGTGACAGCGGGGTCACTCTATACATCCTTTTCAATTTTGAAAAAGATTTAATAGCATTCTCAACAAGATTTGACCGCACAATTTTGCTCATAATTAGTATCACTCATTTTTGTAACGCACATCAAAAACTTGTTTCACGGGAAGTTTGTTTATGTCTTAGTTGGCAACAATAGACTAAAAATATTAATACCTATTATAAATCAGCTGTTCATATAACCACAGCTGTTACTTGTACCCTTTACAGTGTTGCCACTTTGGTTGCCAAAAATTAGTCTACCTCATTACTTTGTTTACAGACCTTGTATGTGCATCCATGTGACGAAGTTCAGCCTCTTAAATTTGTAATGTACAATTTCTTTTAGAATGTGTACATGTAAGGGTCAGGCTACCTAAATTTTTTAAGCGCAACTTTGCAAGAATAACAGACATTAGCCGAAACATGATATGATTCCGATCGTTTTCTTGTGCAAAATATTCTCCGAGTCGACCTCTTTCAGGAGTTTCTCCATAGAGCAATTCCATAATTCATCTGGGATGAATATAGACCAAAGTAGGCCATTTCAAAATGGATACCGAGACAATGCCCTTAACAAGAGTGTGTGCACAGTTCATCAGTAAGGTCCTCCCATGTTGTATACTATCAATGATTATCCCCAGAAATTTGACTGATAAATCTGCCTAAATTGCTTTCTCATTGGTTGAGTTCATCCGCACTGATCGGTAAATTTCTGATCAACCAGACCGGTGACAGATGACGTAGCGTTTAAGTGATCGTAGATGAGTGCGGCTGAACAGGCTATACAAATACACCGGTGAGAGGTTGTGGCGGTCATTATTTAAATTAGCTGTAGTAAGTGCAAGTGGAAGCATATTTTATTTGTAAGAAAACAAAAAATGGATCGAGTTGGTATAACTGTAAATGCTATCGTGATAAATATAACATTTTAAATTTAGTTCTTATGGCAGCGAATTTGGTAATACCAGTTTTTACTACGAATACGTTCGTACGATTTATTTACACACAGAGACAATAGGGCCCGCAATGAAGGTTGGTTATTTTGAAAACCATCTTTTATGTGTAAAAACTTGTTTTACAATTATATGTTATGTTTTGACTTTAGCACATTGGTATATATATTTGGATACAGCATCAGTTCGAAACATAAAAACGTACTTTCCTACATTATTTATGTATTTACTGTATTAATAATTTTAATGTGTTCTCTTGTGGATTAAACAAATAACGGAAAAAAAACCTAATTATTAATAATAAGTCATAGGATATACAGTAAATAAATACAAATATTACACATAATAATCAGTCTTTTCTTAAATGATATACTTAATTATATAATTATGTTTGAGCATTAACAAAAATAAACACAATCAAATTTAATAAAACGTTCGTTTTTCAATTACCTTCTACTATCCTTTTATGAACTTCATTGCTATCCGTTATGAACAGATTATTCCATCAACATCGTATTGAACACTCTTAAAGTCTAATATTTTAATTTTACCGCGCCTGACAAAACTGATCAGCTTACGGTGACCAATCCACCGTAGTTTAGTTACGGTGAGCAGATCACTGATCAGAGCGGAAGTAGTCGTCTGCTATTTCAGTCAACCGATGTCAGATCAGTTTGCGTTCTGGGACAACGATTCCCACCGGTGGACACCGATCAGTGCGGCTGAACTCAACCATTAACACACAGACAGTGAAGAAACGGCTAAAAAATGTATTAATATTTTAATTACACTTTCTACATTGTTTTCAATAATAATCAAAAGTTTTTGTTGAAATTACATGTATTCTTCAATTAGCTATTTTTGTTTACAAAAATATTGTAACACGTTTAATTCAGGGTATATTAGACAGTTTAAAATATGGGGGAAAAATAGGTAATTTTGATCCATATCCCATTTTAGTCAATTGACGTTTTTATAAAACGATGACCCTTTTTTTCTAGAATGATCAAAAATGTTTGTTGAAATCCTATGTACTCTTCAAATAACTAGTTCTGTTCACGGAAAATAATAAATAATTTGATAACGCAGCTGAACTGCTAACGCGAGTTTTGAGCGAATTTCCAAAATGAAGGGTTTATTTGTTTAAGAGTTTCAACCAATTATTTGGAACATAAGTCTACTCACAAAGGCCCTGAATAGCTGCCTGTGTGACAAAATATATTTAGTAGAATTTGTTTACACCTCAGCCTTCAGCTCCGACTCACACGTTGAGAGTTTGCACCTCGACCTAACGGGTCGAATTATGAACTTTTTGAGCACAAGTAGTGAATCACTACAATAAAGAGTCACTTTATGGAGGTAACGCATGCATTAAAATCATCAGTTTATTATACAGTATGATAAAATAGTTTTTATGCTTTGACCTAATGTGATTGAAATATTGGCATTCCCTATCAGTTTTACTGGTTTAAAAAAAAAGAGAGTTCTTGATAGTATTTGCTTTTACTCAAACGACTAAGTAAACACTATTAGTAGTAATGTGGTTTAAAGCAGACTAGGCGTGGATTGAATCACACATATGTTTGGAGATAAGAGTGGGGCTTCATTTGTTCCGGTTTACATGAATTGGTAATCGTTTATTTAACAGTGTGTCTTTAGTTTATTGTGTGATTACATTATAGTTCTCAGATGTCTGAGCAAGTAATAGCGGTGAGTTTTATAATTTAGTGTTATGGTTTAAATGAGACTTTAGCAATTTGTAGTCTCTTTGTAGTCTTTGTCAATTTGATATACAGAGTGTTCACTAGATGATAGGAGACCTAAAAAAATAAAACAAAATTGTTTATATGAACATAGGTCCGGAAATGCTTTGTTTTCCAGATTTCCAACATCCCTAAACTTCCCACAATTTTTTTTTTGTATATTTGTTATTTTTTTTAATAAATAAAATTAATTAAACAAACACACTTTTTGTACCTATTACAAATCACTGATGAAGTTACGTACGAAGTATTTTATGATGCGGCCCTCACAACCATAATTTTATCTATAACGGCCCTTGGGCCAGTCGAAGTTGGACAGCCCTGATCTAGAACGTGTAACCAAAGCCTTAATGATTTCAAAAAGTTTTAGAATTATTACATTTTTAATATAGTTTGGAATATTGTCAAATCATTTTCGGGCTACAGAATACAATTTTGTACAAAGAGTATTATTTGGTCGATGTTACCACCAGTTCTAAGTTTCCGTTGCCAAGGCTTTGTGTTATTTGTATATTTCCACTCCACACACAGAACAACTTTAGGACCTTATAAATATAAAGATGCTGTGGTGTAAGTACTTTTAAATATCCGAAAATATATCTTTTATATCCCTTTCACAGCGTTGCAACGTGACGGCTCTAATACAAATCCAATGTTAGTTTTGGTGACCTTATGGTGGTCTTGTTTAGTTGATCAATACGAAAAACATTGATTGCTTACTTGGACTTGTGCCAAATACATTAACAGTTATTCACATGCCGGGAGCTGAATAAATAAATATCTTTTACAGAAATTCGGCAGGGAGTAAAGTTATTAAGTTCAGAAAAAATTTAAAAATTATATTTTGATGAAATAATATTTGAAGTATTTGTTGGCTGCTCATTATTTTTTTGAAAAGTGTTTGTTAAACAAACATTTTTGTTGTCGAGACGAGGCTATATGGGTTTTCACTGATTTTAGTTTGGAAAATGTGTAAAGATTTAGAGCGTAAGAGTGTGTTACCAGGTTTGATATAGATTTTGCAAGTCTTTCTTTTTGACTAAAAATTTCTCCTTTATTTTTAGAAAAATAGCATACTACACAATATTGGTAAAACTTTCCTTTTTACTTTCTCCATCCATTACTTTAGTGTATGGAGAAAGTATTGTTTTCGTCCAAATTTTTAGTGAAATTATCTGTTTTGGTGCTCCCTAAACCCCAAAAAATTGTTTAGTGGAATTATCTGTGTTGGTGCTCCCTGAACTCAAAAAAAATTTTAGTGGAATTTTTTGTTTTGGTGCTCCCTGAACCCAAAAAGGTGTTTTTTTGGTGATGTCTGTCCGTGTGTCTGTGTGTCTGTAAGGATGTGTACAGAGCTGGAGACCATACCAACGGTCCGATTTTGATGAAATTTGGTATGTAGGTGTAGTTCTGGCATATCTCCAGGCGTTTTTTTCATTTTTTCAAATCTTTTATTTTTAAGGGGGTTTACCCCCCCCCCCCAAAAATTGGCAAAAAACAATAAAAATCTAAATTTCTCAAATACTGCTCTAACGATTTTGATAAAATTTGGCTTATTTGTAGCCCTTAATGTACCCTACTATATGCAAAAAACCGCATCTTTCTAAAAATTCTCGTTTAGGTAATAATAATAACTGATTTTTGGGGGTTTTTGGCCAAAAAGGGAGTTGTTTTGCAAAATTCTCAAAAACTACTGAACGGATCGGAACAAAATTTATTATGTAGCTTCCTCTAGGGCCATAGGTGCTCAATAAGAAAGGTTTTAAAAAAATTCTAAATTTTAGGGGGTTTGGGGGTCACATTTACTAAATCAAGATATCTCTAAAACTACTGAACGGATTGGAATGAAATTTGGTATGTAGCTTCCTCTAGGGCCCTAGGTGCTCTCTAAGAAAGGGTTTGGGGGAGGGTGAAATTTAGAAATTTTATGGGAGGTTTGGGGGTGAAAGTTACTAAAACTCCCCATAAGAAATACATAGTGTAACTTATATTCATTGATATAATATATTTTATGTTAATATACATTTAACGATTTATCTATCCGTGCAAAGCTGGATCGGGCTAGCTAGTATAATAACATAATGGATGTGTGTTACATGCATTTAATATTTTCCATGATAACATTTTCCTACTTTTGCAATGCTAAATAACCACCTCCTATGCTACTCTTGGGAAGGTATAAAGTTTCAACTGGGAGATAGTATGTGGCAGTTACCTGATACCGTTTATTGTATTATTTACTGGTTTTAAGAAATAACATTAGCGAGCAACAAACCAACGAACAAACGGTAAGGTCATAATACGACAAACGTATCTGTAAAGCAAAATGTATCTGTGCGGAGATTTTAACAGTTTGTTGAATTAAAATTATGTCTTCTTTTTCTGATTACTAGCACTACATTGTGTAGTGAACTCGTTTTTCATCGATAAATTGGAGTGAGAGAGGAGTGTATAAAAAACTGGTATATATAAGTATATTAATTTTAACACGTTCGCTACCGAGAGTCACATATATGCGTCGCTCGTTTCATTACCACAGACTATTGTGACACTATAAAACAATAAGCCTGCACATAGACTGGATCAAACGGTCGTGACATTCGCCACAGACCATGAGTACGCCTTTGTTCAAATGAGTTAGGCCTAATGTAGTTGGTAATAACCTAAAAAAGGTATATTCAAGCAAGACCTATTTGTTTTTCAGCATTTTGCAATTCATAGCTTATATGCGAAGTTTAGTCGTTTAGTCCATGTCATGAAACATAGTAAGTTTTTTTTTATATAGTCCAAGCATTGCACATATGTGACACTGTAACTTCGATTAATTATAATAGTTCTAAGGTAAGTTATAACAAAATAACAAATTTATTCAAAGAAAAATTGTAATTGAACAAATAGGCCTATAGCCGAGTTTGAAAATATAGAAAATGTATACGCCTTACACACAACAGAACATGTTGAAAACGTACAAAAGTAGGAACATAGATTGAACATAATAAAATAATAGGAGTTTCACACAAAAGTGTCTATTTTTCATTTGTAGACCTTCAAATTGAACAAAAATAAAATATATATGTATATAATTTAAAGTATTAGAGACATATAATCAGAATACTAAGCGTCAAAGTTGCAGACTAAGCGCCATATAGGCTATGAGGGGCAGATATTTCTACATATTAATACTAATAAATCAGGTCTTTATAATAAGCTATTAAATAACGAAAGAATACCACCACAAATATGTGTCATCAGTCTATTTCAATTAGACCAGGCATCGTAAATTTGTGGCATCAGTCTGTGGATAGAAACTATTTGTCTTATAAATGTGACGCTAGTTTATGTTTACGTAAAACTTTTACAACTGCGGTAGCTAACTTGTTAAGGAACCTTTGGAAACTGTATGATTAAATTTATATTTTCAACTGTCCTATTTGTTTAGCAATTCATTTGGGAATCACAGCTTTCACCTACAAGTACTTTGTGTATGTTTAACTGAGGAATTTTAGAATCTTATAAATTGCCAAATCATAACTAACACATTAAATACTTTTCAAAATTAATAATAATAGTGACCACGCAAGGTTGTGCAACGCTTGTATGACATCACAGCTCAGTTTACGTGTAAAAAGTTGTGGTAGCTCAAATTACAGGTGATATTGGCTGACCTCAGAGTTTTTTCATCTATAAACTGCCAGATTTGCTTGTTTTTAACGTTTTGTATTTTAACCACTTTGCAGACATAGCATTAAGTGTACGAGGTCTGTACATAAAGTAAAAATAAGAATTTTTTTTATGCTTCCAAAGCGGCAACACTGTAATGTAAAGTTACAAGTAAACATATGGTTAGATGAACAGCTGATTTATATTAGGTATTAATATTTTTAGTCTATTTTTGCCAAGTCTGTCACGAGCATAAGTTTTGTGTGAAACTCAGTAAGAATGCTACTGCGTATACAGATGACGCTGTCACGAGCACAAGTTTTTAGGTGGTTTAAAGTATTTTCAGATAGCCGGGAATCAATTAAAATGTGGAAGACCGTTAATGTCAAAAAGTGAAGACAAAGTTGATGGAATTAGAGACCTGGTGCGGTAAAACAGGCGATTAATTGTCAGAATGATTGCAGAACAATTGAATTTGAACCATTCCACAGTCCATGAAATTTTGACAAACGAATTGGACATGAAGTTTGTGCAATATTGGTCCTAAAACTTCACCATCTGGAAGCACAACAGAGTGGAAGTGTGACAAGATCTTCCAGGGCAAAAAATGTTATTACTGGTGATGAATCTTGGATATTGAGTATCAAGGAGTGGCACACTTCAAACTCACCACGTTCCAAAAAAATAAATGGGAGCAAATCAAAACCATGCTAATTTGTTTCTTCGATCTTAATGACATTGCCAATAAGGAGTTTTTGCCTACAGGACAGACTATACATCAATGTTTAACGAGAAATTCTTGAAAGACTGCGGAAAAAGTTTGCCCAGCCACTAAAAACAACTGGATGCTACATCATGACAATGCATTCTCAGTTTATGAGTTTTTGGCAAAGAAAAACATTCCGTAGTTCCTCAACCACCTTATTCATCTGATATGAGTCCCTGCGACTTTTTCCTGTTATCGAATTTAAAAAGTCAATTGAAAGAACACCATTTTGGAACAGTAGAAATCATTTAAAAAACATAACCGTCGGGGCCGGATCAAATATTGCGGTAGAATATGTAATTATTTTAGTCTGAGAATTAAGTGATTATAATTAATCATTAACCTCACTTGAGCGAGTGTGTCTATGTTAAATAATAGGATTTGTCCAAACACTATACTTATTATAAAGGGTGTGCAAAATAGTTCAAACAAAGAGTTCTATAAAGTTAATTGCTAAGAGGCGGCAAACGGGTAGCGGAAGCACTGGGCTTATTATTAATTTGTATTTACAAACGATTAAAATTGTCTGTAATAGACGGGTTGCAACATACAAACCTTCGTAACAATTCGAGAGGTTCGGAGACACTTGAACTTGGCGAAAAATTGATTTCAGATATGCGTTGTACATGTCCAATAACACCGAATGCTCAAGATAGACAGACTTATTTTAGGGAGGGGACTTCGGTGGTAACACAGACAGGAAACGGTTGAAATAATTAAAGGAAAATCCAACTAAGGAAATTGTCTAGTAACACTCTGTAAATGTCATGGTAAAAGTGTCCATAAATATTATCATTATTTGCAGTAGATTTCAAAAGCTAATATAAGTTTTATATTTTTAAGACTGATTTATTATCTTTGTGTGTGTTTAGGTTTTCTAGAACAACTCCTTTACCATTCCTTCCTTATCCTGACACTTATGACGACTGATTCTGTGGTTTCTGAAACTTATGTAGGTATTTTGTATTTAAGTTGCTTATTATCTTTATAATTGTTTATTAAGACATCTGCCCTCTTTTGTTTATTCGTTTTAGTTTTAACAAAGTAATTATTGTTAATGATTAGAAGACCGATAACATATTTTTAGCCTATGTCACCCTGGACAAAAAAGTCTGAAACTTCTAGGTTATTAATTTTGATCCCAGACTTATTTGGAATGCTCACACCAGCTGTTTGTGTACCCTTTTAGCTAGAGACACTTTTTTATTAAAAAGAGTAAAATTTTATATTTGTGACAGTATAGTTGTAAAGGCTTATTTTGCCTTTTCCAATTCTAATTTGATTTATGGTATGGGAATTCCTCAGGTGCCAGACAAATTGTCTTCTGTCAAAAATAGGGGTGTAAGAACATATGACTCATGTAGGCCCCTTTTCAAGGAGCTCAACATTCTTCCTCTAACTTGTATTTTTATTGACCTTTGAGAGTAGTTTCCGCTTGCAGTTTTAACTACGACGATGATGCATCAACCCTCATCATGAATATTTGTCTTTCTTTCATTGACCAGTCTGCAACACTTATTACACCTTCGCTATAAACTTTCACAATTTGTCGTATAAATTCAAGGATGTTTTTGAGTTTAAAAACAGCATGACGGAACACACTTTACAGTCTCCTGTATTATTAATTAATATGGTGGCAAATAATGGAGCATACCAACATATCCAGAGAGTTGAAACATACTGGCAGAGTAGTGGGTATCAGGCTGAGAATGACCGACTTAGAATCTGCGTTATCTAACAACCTGTGCCAACACAATGTGCAATCGTTTCTTACTTTAAAAACGATCTTCGTATAAACAGTTTTTGTCAAAAGCTACAAATAAAACAAAGTTAAAGTTTGATAAAGAAATATGAACAATTCATTGAAATGGTTGACATTTCGTATAAATATTAAGAACCACATTCATGATTTTACCCAGAAACATAAAGAAGTGAAATGTTTGAGAATGTGGTAAATATTTCTTTATTATTCTAAGCAGAAAATAAAATGGCGTTTCCATTGATAGAATTACTTACAGAAGGATCTTGGTAATCCGGCCCTATATGGGGATTAGTAGGGCCGGATTATCAAAAATTCCGAATTAGTGGAAGTGAATGAAAAAATTAAGAAATTTAACAATAAACTACATTTTTATTGCTTACGAAAACTATGACAATAATCGGTTTAACTATGTACCGTATAATGAAATTTTGTTAATTATTATGAAAAATAAACTGTGAAATGAAACAGAAAGGTACAGTACAGTATGTATTTTAATCGATGAACAAAGTCGGTCACTAAATACTGTACACGCAAAATGAAAATTTAATACCTACTGTGCCCTTTACATTTACTTAAATAACAGCAAAATAGTTTGTAATGCTTTTCTGCTTCTTTGCATTAAAGGAAAGTTTTAAACCATTTTCTTGAAGTCTCTTGAGCGTCAATATGTCGGAAGCTGAAACTCCGTTTTTTACTGCCCAAGTTATTGCAGTTGCGTAGGCACAGAGCGCCGAGTCCTTGTTTACTGTGTGTGCAGCTGCCGTATTGGCTCCGCCCTCCTCCAAGTCACTGCTTCGACGATCTCATCATCTGTCATGATTTGACACTGCTCGTCGTCTGCTCCTTCTAACCAGGCATTAACATCAGCTGATGTCAGATCATCAGGCTCATCTACTAGTTGTTCGATCATTGCTTCTCTCAAGTCATTTAGCTCAACATCTGTGATAATTTGGGGCTGTGAATTTTTTTGTAATCCTGTATTAAATCCAAAGAAGGCCACAACTTCGCCCTTGAACAAACAATTGTTTTTGTTGAAAGTTTTCCCATGCAATTGCAAGATTAAAACACCATCTTTGAGGTTGGTTTCCTTCAAAGCTGTAACAACACTCCCCTCTTTTGATAGAACACTGTACAACAGGGTTTTTTTTTATAACTTGTTTTTATAGTTTGGATCACGTTTTGGTCCATAGGTTGGAATAAATGGGGGTTGACATGGGTGGGGGGGCAAAAATAAAGCAACGATTTTACCCTCCTTAGATTTTAACTCATCCTCATCAGGTTGTCCAGGACAATTGTCAAGAACTAAAAGGGCTTTATGAGGAAATTTCTGTTTTTCAAAATCTGTTTTACCAATGGAATAAAAGTTTTATGAAACCATTCCGAGAAAAGAGTTTTCGTCATCCACCCTCTGGTTGAATTTGTGTATGAAACCGGCAACTGTACGTTTTTGAAAGCCCTTGGCGTTTTGGCTTTACCAATACCAGCAATTCTAATTTCTGCGTGCCACTAGCATTACAACACTGCATAAAAGTTATTCTATCTTTTACCAACTTGCGACCTGGGGCACTAGCTTCCTCCCTATGAACAAAGGTTTTTTTCGGCAAAAGACACCAGAACGGACCACTCTCGTCTGCATTGTAAATCTGATCTTGGCCTAAATCCATTTCTTTGACAGTTTCTTTAAATTTTGTTACAAAAGGCTCTGCAACCTCTACATTACTTGAAAGCTTTTCTCCTGTTAAAGTTAACAATCAAATTCCAAAGCGCCGTTTGAATAACTGTAAGCCCAATACTGTATTCCTTAGACAAATTAACCAACTTCTCACCCTTTTCCAAACGTTTTAAAATTACATACTTTTTATCTAAAGTCAGCGTAACATGCTTACGTTTTCCCAACATCGCACTGCACTTGTAGATTGAATTGTATGTACTACTCACAACACGGCCTTCACTTAACTCATTCGCAACAATTAAAATGTATTCAACTTCCCATAGCAGACACCGACGTACTACTGTACTGTTGTTGTGGAGACTCACGTCTAGACATGTTTTAGAAATTTCTAGAAATGATGTCTAGATACTGGATGAGCCGGAGAATTTATCGGCCGGATTATAGAGACTGTACTGTATTTCGTAAAAAAATTTGATTTTCATAGCGTTAAAAAGTTGAGATTTTATAATAAAATTCTTTTACAATTACCAGATTTTTTTTATTTTGTACAATCTCAATCTATAGATCAAATAAGTAATAGATATGTTAGAGAAGGAAAAATAACCTGTATAAGACGTAGGTAATACAACTAGGCTTTAGCCATTACATTAGGCTATACTAAGTCCTGATTTTGTATGACGCTTAAGTCGTCTTTTGTAAAATTCAACATCTATAAGTTGGATGGTTTCAACGTTTACTTGTGAAGTCCCTTCTCACGCCGAGGGGAGCAGTCTTGTACTAACTTGTTTACATATTTCAGGTTCAGGTCTGCATGAAAGTCATCATTTCTCTGGTTACCATACCTTGCATAGGTTATTAAGCTAGTCTTAACGAAATTGTATTATTTTGAATACAAAAAAGTTGAATTTGTAAAGAAAATGGCAGCCATTTTGAATCCGCCATGTTGAATTTTCATATTTTATATGAATCAGTTCCTCCTAAAACCCCAAATAACCAGTTTTCTTTTTCTTTGAGACACATTTTTTAAATTTCAATATAGGCCTATATGTTTGGGTAATTTGTTAGATGATTATGTGTAATGAAAAAAAAAACATGCCATCGTTAAGCTGACACTTTCCTCTTGAAAACGCCCTATTACAACTATTTATTTAATACATTATAACTATGCAATAGTTTATAATGTACTGGGCCGCGCTTAAAAAAATAGGTCTTCAGCCGTGCGGCCGATTCGCACTGCTGCGAAATACATACCTGTATTATCAAATTTTTCCAGACAAACCATTGCTAGGACGAAAAAAATACATATGTCCTTTTTTATTGAAAAATACTACCTCTACACGGTGGTATTTTTTATTTTTATTTATCTTCATCCCAGCTCGAAATATTAAGGAATATCGAAAAAAAAATGTTTTTCGACTTTGGGAAATCGATAGACTGGTAAACTTTTTTTACCATACATACTTTAAGGTACTTATATAAAAAATCAGCCGTATTGCAAATTACTGGTAAATGTGACCTACACCGACTGGGCTATATCTGTTTAATTAATGATATTTGATATATATTAAACAAAAAAATTATTATAGTTTTTAGTTTGCATGGAATTTTTAATGCAATTAAATTAACATTAATAAGCTTTAAAAATATTACTGAGTGTTTGTAGATAGGGTTGATTTTGGAGAAAGGGGAATTTTTCACTGATTCCAGCCTTCTTGATCATGTTGTTCTTTAAGACTTAGTTATGCAATTCTATACAGTCGATTTTGTAGTTGCAAACTATTTTGAACTTAAAAACCACCAAAATTTTAGTTCATATTGTCTCCACAAAATGACAAACATTTATTTTTATCGAGATCATACATTTCAATTCAAACAAAATTTTGGAATTTCGTCAGATGTTTCATTTTATCGTGTTGTATTTCGTTTAATCAAGTGAAATAAAACATTTCATAAAATCTATTTAAAACTGAATTCCGGGACTTTTGAGCGTCCCAAACCCACTTTTCGGGACACCGAATGTTGTGACAAAAAACTGGAAGTGTTACACTATTTATATTCAAAGTTTCTTCCTTATGATACTTATAAGATTAAATAGGCTGCTTATGGTTATCTATAACAAAAGCTTTTTTTACCAATGCAGATAAATTAGAGAGCACATTGCATTAGTGTTATCTTGAAGAAATAAACACAGTATTGCACTTTGACTTGTATTACTCAATATGTGGGCTGTGAATACATATTGATTTACTGACTGTAGTGGTTGTACCTGTTGCACGTAATATGCTAACAATAAAATAGTCTGTACTTTGTACTCAGTGACTTGGTACTCTAGTAAACTAGATGTAATACTATCTGTGAAAACCGATGGTTCACTTTAACAGGGTTCCTACAAAAAAAGTCAGGGAAACAAAAATAATCGGAAAACATAAAAAGTCATGGAAACAAAAAAATAGTCGGGGAACATAAAAAGTTAGGGGGGAAAAAAAATAGTAATGGAAAATAAAAAGTAAAGGAAGCAAAAATACTCAGGGAAAAAAAAAAAAACTAGTCAGGAAAACAAAAAAATTGCCAGGGTAAATAAAAAAGTCAGAAAAACAAAAAGTCAGGGAACCATAAAAAGTCAGGGAAACAAAAATAGTCAGGCAACATAAAATAGTCAATTAACCATAAAAAAGTCAGGAATAAAAAAAAATAGTCAGGAAACATAAAAAAAGTCAAAGAAACAAAAATT
>JAGFPH010000916.1:0-40260 GCA_018207615.1 Philaenus spumarius | reverse complement strand
GAGAGCGAGAAGACCATAAGCGAAGAGACATTTTACGGGTATATTAATCCCTCTATACCCTCCGCATACATGCATTGGCAGATCCAGGGGGGGCTGTGGGGGCTGCAGCCCCCCCTTTGGTTTATTATATTTTTGTTTAATCGTCTAAGTGACAGACTTCTCAATTGAGTAGTCTCAGACAACACAATTTGTATTGAATATTTCACCCACTAAATATTATCAAATCTCAATAAATCAAAAACCATTGGAAAGAAAAGGTTTTAAACTTCAATTTTTGTACTTACATATTTCTTGTAAAAAGTATATTTACATATTTATGTAATCATCGTTGTAAATTTGTAGTTGCCTAAATCAATATTGATACCGCGCTAGAATAAGAAAGCAGTACCAGGAGACCGAGCTAAAGCTCGATTATAAGCAGGGCTATGATTTCAATAATAAATATTGGATTATTGAGTTTTGAGGTTAGGCCTATAACATTAAACAACTAAATAAAGGGTATGTTTATTTAGCAGAAGTATTCGTTGCCATGGTAACTATAAATAGATACAACATTAGGCTTACCTCTAATAAAATACAGTTTAAAAGAAAACAGATGATTATTGTAATGGCATTGAAAACATTTGCATCAGCTGTGCTTTGTTTAAAAGAAAACAGATGATTATTGTAATGACATTGAAAACATTTGCATCAGCTGTGCTTTGTATTGTTTAAAATGGACAAATTTTACTTTTTAATTTAATAAAAAGACATAGAAAACAAATTTTCCCAGACTGGTGACCATTTCCAATAGATTTCTCGTGGCCAAAAGCCCCATATAAAATCAAAAAATCAAAAATCCTTAGACGGAGATTCCAGATCCATTTAGCAGACAGACAATTATCTCTCGCTTTAGAAGATAAGATAAGGAAATGACTCAAACTCGTCACTTTTTAAAGGCACATAATCATTAGACAGACTTGTTTTGAGAAGAAGATAAGGACACCACTGGATTTGTCAAGATTTTAACTTTCTACCACGATCTTCTAATCATTTGTCACTCTTATAGTTTTTTAGATATGAATTTGTCTGTAAATAATTCGTCCTTGCCATTGGACAGTTTTCAAAAAATGAGAAAGCACATTTTGCAATTGATGTATCTATTACAAATCTATAAGCAGTATTCGTATAATAATTTTTATATCGATTTGAAGTGCAAGTTCTATATTTTCATATAATATAAGGAAAACCTGGTTTAGTGTTCCGAACTATTCGGGTATTTCCGTGAAATATGTACATTTTCAATGCCCTAGCCGTTACCTTTTCCTGTATGGCTGGAACTATATACTACATGCTTGTGAGAATTTTGTTTAGTTGTAATTTAGTGAAATAAGTTTTTAGAATAAATCTATTTAAAATTTTCAAGTATACAGTTCAATTCTATGGTTTATTCTCTAAAATTTGTTATAATATAACTTTATTTTTGGGTAAAGCATGTAATCCTTAATTCCTATTCAAAATGGGTGATCGTGAAACAGTCTAAAAAGACGTTTTCAAGCACTATATTCCAAAAAGTTATTCTATCCCCCCCCCTAGACAGCCCCTCCTTGAAAACCGGCTGGATCCGCCCATGCATACATGTGGAAGTAATCGGAGTTTTGAGGTTATGTTCTACGTACAATATACTTTTACATCACAAACACACACATTTTTTAAAAGAAAACAAATAATAATAACAGCAGTTAGCGAAAAGTCACTTAATTAACATACGCACTCAATACTTACCCTAATTGCCACTAAATTTGTTTTATAAACAAGAATAATTCGTTATGAAAACGTTTTCTGACAAAGATAACGCTTCCTGCACTCACTATTGCTGTTGGCGGCAATCGCACGAAAATCACAACGAAAATGACGGCAAATTCAAAATCGCTTACAACCTAGATGTTTTTCATAGGACTAAGTACAAATGTTATACGGTATATCTAGAAATTATCAAAAATTAAAAATAGTTTATGATGGGTAATGGAAATGCAACAGTGTTTATATAACATTACAGAAGATTACTATTTAAATATATTTTTTTCAAACCACAATAACTACATATGCAAACTTTAGGCTAGCCAGTGTAGGACAGTTAGCAAGGGGGACATTTAAGTACCGGTACTATAGGTTATTTTTTTCACAAAAAAAATGTTTAAACATTTTATTTTTAGGTTACATATGTAGATATGCTCTTTTTCTTTAGTTCTAAATATTCTTTTTTGTTTTTTTTTATATTTTTACTATTGTATACGTCCACAGGACAGTAATTTGTTCTCAATTTGAGATAATGACCCTTATAGTTTAATACTAGTCACTGTATGTTTACCTGCATTCAACCTTCAATATAGTAGAATGTGCTTAGGGTGGGCACTACTCTATTTCCTAAAAAAAAAGGTTGTCATCTGCAAACATATCAGCTGAGGGTCGTAAAGTAAATTTATGCCATAATTTTAGTAATAATAAACCAAGTGATTGTAATCTAAAAAAAAAAGATTAAATTCAACAACTAGTAAAATTCTCAAACAGACAACTTTATTTTAAAATATAATTCCACAATATACAGTACAACCACATTGCCAACACACTCATATGAGAGTGGGAACAATTAGCAGATTACGGACTAAGAGTATAAAGAAAGAGCAGAACAGATACTGGGAATGGGAACGGCTAGGCTAGTCTACATCACGGAACATATTTAGAGAACAGAAATGGTGCATTTTCATTGACTTACAAAGAACAGTGAGAACAGATATTCTTTATAATCTTTTTGGTCGATGTGGTTGTTAGATAGATATAGAGAGAACTGTTCGCTGAAAGAACAGATTATCCCAGGGAACTGTTCTCGACAACCTGTACTGTTCTTTCAGGCACATTTCTACTTTTCTGCCATCTTGAAAAAGCCAGATAAGGCTAAAACCAGTAACAGAAAATAATATACATATTTGTTTTTAAAGTATATGAATCTATTGATATTAAAAGTTTCTTCATAATCTGTTAATTCGTAACAAAGTTAATAATCTTGAGTAAATAATCGGGTGGTTTAAATTTTTTAAATCGGGCATAAAGTTTCCTGCTTACATATTTTTAAGTCTCTTTTTGACCTGCAAGTACTGTCAGATTAAATTTCAATGGCACCTAGTGTGGCTTATATATTGTGTCTGTTTTTCCAGACGACCCCCTTCAGCCACTGCTTGGACAATGAACTGCAACCAGGTGCTGACATCATAGTTCATGCAACGGTTTTGCCCAATGCCCTCAGGTGTGGTAAGCATATTAAGTTTTTTCTTTTGTTCACGATAAATTTATATTTAATAGGAAATGGTAATTTTACAAAATGGAATTGTATAAATATTTTGTAGACAGATTAAACAAATTGGAAGGATATGCGAGCTTTTAGAATCACAATAATTATATAATAAGTTTTAACCTTTTCAGGACTAACATACAGTAAATCCAAATTCATGCTCAGACTGTTATTTCATTAAGTTTTATTAACGTCAATCAACTTTGTATAGTCATTCTCTATGTACACTGATTTGAATAAAAACCCCGAACCACAAAACAAGGAACAAAAACAATAACTAAACAACTAAATTGTAAGTTATATTTAATACGTTATCTTTATGTACATTTCGATGACATGGTCATCATCCTCAGAGGGTTTTAACTACTCAAGTCAAGTGTTAAGTTGTTAACACTTACAATTTAGTTGTTTAGTTATTGTTTTTGTTCCTTGTTTTGTGGTTCGGGGTTTTTATTCAAATCAGTGTGATTTTGTCGCCACAGTGCTCTTTTATTTGTTTAATTCTCTAAACAATTTATTACTTCACAATCTCTATGAATAAATATTGTTTTTATTTTCATTTATTATTTTTTTATAATCACATTGAAAAAAAAAACAATTTTTATCATAAACATCTAAAAACAATTAATTGCTTCAACACATTATTTTTGCATTCTCTAACAACATATTTACAAGGAAACAAAAATTTGTAAAATGGTCCTTTTAAAATCTACCTAAAATTTTATTTTTGTGTGAAATACCAAAGCACGGAGAAACCTATCATTAATGTTGGAATTTAATTTGTCAGTCCAATAAAATTATCACTAGAATTCACTTTCACAATCATCAACTGACTGTTCATATAGCAAAATTTCTCTTAATTCACTAGGATTACATCCACATATATAATTTAAATTAAGATTTATCCACACAAGAAGTAATAAATCGGCCATATTTACTAACACACTTTGACAAAACCTAGTGAACACTGTTACATGATTACATTGTCTCTACTTTTTACTGTTAGCAGCCTCCTGTCAATAGTGCATTTTAAAGCCAATAGTTTCCAGCACATGTCATTCCAGCAATAGAAAATTTAATTTATATGCATTTTTCAAGATAACGCTCTAAATTGTTTAAACAGTCATTATGCAAAATAAATATATCCGACAAGGGCCCACTTTGTGCGTCGTTAATGATGTATTTTACACAATTCCAAAGCTTTAACCTTTAAAATGTCAAAACGGTGACAATTTTTTGTCTTTTATAATTATTTTCACAGTGAAAAATGCGTTGATCAAGACTTACAAAGTTCATTTTAAAGGTTTTTAAAACTTACTTCAACTTTTCCTTTGAAATAATAGTTTCATCCTATTTTTTTTTCAAAATATAAGCCTTTGTTTTAATAATTTTACAATAAAAAATCATTGTTTCATCAACTAACTATTCCTCAAGTCATATCACTTTAATTTTTTTAGCATAAAAAAATCTCTATGGCTGGTCTGAATACACAAACTCTTATTAGAGATAGTGCTACAATGATACAAGTTATGATGGTAATAATAAAACAAATTAAAAAAAGTAAAATAAACTTCTCCTTATGTTAGTGTTAGTTTTTATTAATATGGAGTTTTGTGTGAGGAATAGTTCGTTAATCACTTCTACGTTTTTATCTTTATTAATATATAAAGTTTCCCATACATCAAGAGTATTTCATTTGGGTACATTCTTTAGAAGGACTGTGTTTTCTACTTTAAAAAAATGACTTTCTTCTAAGATTGCCTAGATGCTTAGTTATGTCTCGAGTTGCTTGTCTTTGAAATGAGTAAAATGTTCTTTGCTTCTGACTTTTATATTCCAGTTGTTTGGCCTATATATTTATAGGGAGGATGCGATCTTTAGTATTTCTTGGTAACTTTTCAATGTTATTCTCGGATGTTTAGGTTTGTGTTTTCTGGAGGATTTTTGTACTACTATTTGATCAAGTTACTATAACCCGTCTTTTTTGCGATGTGTTTGGGGTTAGTGTTGATCTTGATTTTTTCAGTTTCTCATCTGTGGTTTTTTTTGCAATGTAGTTCATTGTTCTTCTTGTGAAGACGGCAAATTCTACTGCTCCGTAAATGTATTGCTTTTTTGTTTGATAGTTTTCTAGAGAAAGATAAGAGGTAGGTTGATGAGACGATGGACTATTGAGACGATGGCTGCTCTTTTGTGTGCAGGTGCATGGAATGGGTCTTCATGTTGTGTGTGTTGGTTTTCTGTAAACACTTTCAAGTTATATGAAAAATATTTTATGTTTATTACGAGATTGGATTTGTTAATTTGTTTTGTCTTATGACTAGTGAAAAGTAATTGTCATCAGCAGATTTTAATTATCAAAGTAAGGAAAAAAAAAACATTTTGTATTTAATTTTCTAATTGGGAAGTAAATGGTAAGAAATGTTAATATTAATGATGTCTTCAAAGGACAAAAAAACAATTAATTAAATCCATAATACTTCATAGGGCAACATATGTACCATGAGTTCTGTTAGTCAAAATTTAACAATTGGTTTAATAATAGTCAATCGGACTTAACTTCAACATAAAATCATTTTGTGGCCTTGAAAGTATTGGAAGCTAAAAATAATGTATAAATTAAGTACCAGTAAACATTTTTAGTTATAAATATCTGATTATTGGCCCTACGTTACAGCCCACACTGTCAAGAAAAAGACACTTTTCCAAGGCTGTTTTGACTGCAACTGTATTTCTAAAAAGAAACATCGGTATTGTGTTTCCACTTCACACAGGTATGTGTTTCAATACTTCATTTTTTGATCCAATTAGAGTGTGTAGTCTAGACACAATCGGGAGCAAAAAATCTAAATAATATGTTTTGAAATTGTTACATTTTGAATGGTCATATTATAATTGTATTTCATCAGTTTCTTGCCATAGTGCAAGATAAAATATTGGTACTACTTGGTATGTGGTGTGATATATGATGTCACTGGTAGTCCGTTCAAATGTAATAAAACCGTTGGATAAATATATCACAATTCACCTTAGGTGACACAAGCAAACTCCATTCACAAACTCATTTCCACTTTGCCCATCTTGTATTCAACGCTTGTTTGGGTGATAATATATAATGAATTTTTAGGACATTTGAAGTTATCCGTTTGCGATTAGAAATTTGTCACAATTATTTTTATTGAGAGGAGTTAGTAGCGGCAGGATCGAGGATCCTAAGACAAATATGTTGGTATGTTTCACCTTATGGGAGAAGAATCAAAAGACCATTTTACCAATGCTCATTGGCGTCACCGTTGACCTCGTCAGTTGCTCTATATAATATGATCGCTCCTAAGGTGGATGTTTCTTTGGTTGTCTAAATTTTCTTTGGCTATATTAAACCAGCTTTAATTGTGGGTTGCAAGTTTTGGTAACAGTTAGGTATTATATGTTAGTTTGTTATTTCAGTTATGATTTATTTGTAAATAATTTCTTTAAACATATATTTGGTTGTTATGTTAATGATACTATAGTTAAGGCAGGACTTATTATTTTTGTACAAATAGAGCCCAAGTAATTTGGCTTTAACCTGTTGGAGTTGTTTTTGTAAATATGTAAATTTTAGTAGTTGTTGCAATAAATCTTTTCTTTTCTATTCCAACTCAAGCATATACGTCTCTGCCTTAGTCAAATTAATGGTGTAAATTTGTAAAACTTATTTTTTATTGTTGTACCGTGTATTCATAGACTTTCAAATAAGTCATCTTGCAGTTATGTTACACAAATATGGCTTGTGTAAATTCTAGGGGAAAGATTTGGCTCATGGAGTTAAAAATATTGTGCGATTTAAAATTTCACTGCAATCGTTCAGGTGCTGATCCTATGGATAAAAGTTTATATTACTTTGATCCCGAAACCGCTTAGTTATCATTTGTTGGACATTTTGTGATTTTCAAAGTTATTGATAACTTTAGAATTTTATAAAGATTTTGAGTTTAAATTTGGTATACATACTTTTTAAACGACCACAACTTTGAAAATTTACGTAATAAAGTTTTTGGTAAAATGTAGCATAAAAAGTGTGTTTGCTAAATTTATACTTACAATCTTAATAAACTTCTAAAGTTATTAATTTTGAAAAAAAAAACAAACATTTCCAATAGAAAGAAAGTGTAGAATTTCCTGACCTATGTTTAAATAATTTTGTTTTTCTTATTAGCAGAGTAGAGATGACTTATGGTGATACCTAAGGTCAGGAGTGGTCAATGAGCTTGCGAGCTGAGGTACAAACAAGTTCTACTAATATATTTCGTACACGAAGGCATCTATTCAGCGCCTTCGTGAGAAGCCCAATTTCCCAAATAGTTGGTTAAAGTCTTAAAACATTTCAATTTAATTTTTAAAATTTTAAATCAACGGTTGAGCTGCGTGATCAGTTTATTTTAGGTAGACTTTGAAGAAAGTAACTATTGCAGTCGCAATCATACCAAAAACACAGTCAGCTCAAAAATATGTACACATTTATTGCCAGGAAATTTTATACCACCCTGTATAGTAAGCAAAAATTTATTTTAACACTTGAAAAACATGCACATCTCGTATAAATTTGAAGGATGTATTGGATTGTTGTTTAGTTTACAAATAATGTGAATGGATTAAAGTTATTTTTTGTTTGTGTTTTAGTTTTGCCGTAAATCTGTGCATCAAAGATACGGAATCTATCGCTTTCCATTTCAACCCTAGATTAGACCAAGGCTACAGTGCTCGTAATACTAAACTAGAAGGCAAATGGGGAAGCGAAGAAGGTATCAGTCATCAAGGATTTCCTTTTGCACGAAGCAAATCGTTTGTCCTGGAAATATTCCTTACCCATTCTGAGTTTCTGGTAAGTTTATTTTTTATTTAGTGGCATTAATACAGTTGCTAAGCAAACTGGAACGCATATGAATTTCATATAAAAATTGTTCCAATGAATTGAATGTAATATGATACTTTCCTGTACAGGTAATGCAGAGTCTATGTTTTTGCTTGCAAAAAAACAAAATGTTTTTTACTTTTTTAGTTTTGATTAAAAAAGACTAAACCATGCCTGTATTTGAAAGAATTAAATACATTTTTATACATGAAAAGAATTTTTATCGGAGTTTTTATACAGAATGTTTCTGTAACGCAGAGATAATTCAGGGATGGTCACATGGGCTATTCAAAATGGCAGCTGTTTAAAAGTTCTAAATGAGAATAACTTAAAAACCATAAATTTGTATAAAAATTATCAAGAGTAAAATTTGTAGCCTGTTTTAACCGTATATCGAATGGTAAAACTGTGAAAACTATCTAACAGAGGGAAACAGCGCCCAAGTTAATTAATTGGTTTTCCCCTCCCTCCAAGTGATTATTTCAAGTTCCTAAACGATAAATAGTCACAGGGAGACAAATCTGGACTGTGTGGAGGGTGGTCAAGGGTTTCCTATTTGCTCTAGTTTGTCGCTTGTCAAAATCACAGTATAAGGCATATCGTGTCTTTTATTATAGCAGTCGGCTTTGGCTAACTAACAATTGGCAAGAGTACGCTGTATGTTGATCATGAAGAAAATAAAAATTGCAAGAACTTTTCCAGCTGAGAGATGGGTTTTGACTTTCACTGGGCAGGCTACATCCTTTCTCCGTTACTCATTACTCACCATTTTTGATCCTGGAGTGTATTGATGTGCCTAAAAAAATCCTTTTTTTCTGCCGGAATCGATCCAGATGTATGCCACAAATCTGTTACCTGATCTGTTTTTTATTTTGGGTTAACAGCCTCGGGACCCATCGAGCACAAATTTTTCCAAATCTAAGGTGTTCACCGATAATGGTATGAGCATTACCAATGCGATTTATCTGTTGCAATTTCGTCAACAGTTAAACGGTAATCCACGGAAAAGCTCTCAAACCGAATGGATATTGTCATCTGTGAGACTTGACTCTGGACATCGATCATGACTTTTATTCCCTACACTATTTCGGCCACCATTTAATTCTCTGGCCCAAGTATACACATAGGCTCTGATACAGTGTAGCGTACCCAAACTGTGCTTTCAAATGAGTCAAAACTTCCAAAGGTTTCGCTCTTTCATTGGTTAAAAACTTTATAATAATTTGTTGTGCAACTACGAAGGTATCTCTTGTTCACTCATGGAGTAGCCAATCAAACCTGTTCTCCGTCCCTAACAAACCCACCACTCCCTCACCCTACACCATTCAGCTCGGAATTGCTTTCTGAGAAGACTAGCAAAGTTACCGTTTATATTTTTCACCCTTGTATTTTGACTTTTTTTATATTCTAAATATTTTTCTTGTGTTTCAGGTAGCTGTCAACGGTGTCCACTATTGTGGATTTTCGTACAGGACATCGTTGTTAAACATTAATCAAATAGAGATTGTCGGAGATGTGAAAATTAAAAGACTTATTATAAATTCTACGGATACGTATCCTTCCCATGATGCATTAAGTTCCAGTAAGATTTGTAAAATACCCACTCAGACTGGTCTGACGACAGCCGTGAAATGTGAAAACAAGGTAAGTTATGTCCAGAAACTAATAAGTTTTTACCATGTGTACTTGTTTGATTTCAGTTTCAACTTAGATGTACTGTACTTTGACATCCAGTCTAATGGGATCAAACCTTTCATTTAATTTATTACTAGGCCTGTGCGAGTACTCGAACGCCGAGCATTTTAGTATTCGGCTCGGATTGAAAATAAAAAAAGGTTGAACAAATTTGAGCTGAGCTTTTTACCTCTGATAGTAATAAACACTATAATAAGTCAATGAAAATGGCACCAACTACCTAAGAGACAGTGTATTTATTTATTTTCCTTATTTATTTATTTGTCCATCCTGACAATATTTTATTTCTACTGAAGAGCTAAAAATAAATACTGCAAAGTATGAAGACGACGCACGAAGCAGTAAAGAACAAAGATAAAGAAACGGTCAAAGTCACAGCTGAATGAATAGTGCTACGTTACAAGGAAAATAATGCAATTATCACTGTTCTGCTGTTGCCTGTTATAGCGGTAATAGGTGGCAACAGAATCTATTAGTTTCGTCATTTAGTTCGAGTACGAAATAGCTGTGTTTTCTTTACGAACACAGTACAGTAGTTATTAATCTGCCGAAAAGTAACAAAGAATAACCTCGTGATATGAGAGCCAGTAACAGAGTTACGTTCTCGTTATCAAAAATTGTGCCAAAAAGTAGGGGTGATTTATCGTTGCCTATGTATTCGTCGATAATAGGTTTTGTTGTCTTTTGTATTTTTGCCACCGTGACCAACAAAATTACCCCGCCACTGCCCACGAATCAAATATTAATTATTCCACTTTTATGAACGTATGGCATTTTTATCGGTATATTATTTTCTGCACGATAGTTCGCCCTCTAAATAGTATACAAATATTGAATCTTATTCTCTTTATTAACGTCGGCTGAAACCAGAGTCAGCATTTATTAATATTTTGTTTACTCGAGATTTAGTTTTCTTTCAACGTGATTAAATCACGGCCTATTTAACTTTGGTTAATATTTCGTATGTGTTACATGTTTGTGTTTCCCACGTTATTAGATCAAATTTTGAAAATACAGTATGGGGTAATGTTTTATACGTTTTTGGTTACGGGAAAACCGATTTTGAGAGTTAAAAGTCGTAGCGCGTCGAGATCACGTTTTTGGATCAAAGTTTTTAATAATATTGGTTCAAAATTTTGAAAATACAGTGTGGGGTACCGTTTATATGTTTTTGGACACGGGAAAACCGATTTTGACAGTTAAAGAGTCGTAGCACGTCGGGGCTACGATTTTGGGGTCAACATTTTTTAAATACATTGTGGATATGGTTTTAAATGTTTGGGATAGGGGAAAACTGATTTGTAGACTACAGTTAAAGAGTCGTATCGCATCGGGATAACGTTTTTGGGTCAACATTTTAAAAATACAGTGTGGGGTATCGTTTTATATGTTTTTTATTACGGGAAACTTTATTTTGACAGTATTACATTAAAAAAATGAAAAACACGAGCCGAAGTCTCGAAAAAGTATTCTATCTTTTCATCTTGTTGTGTGTGTAAACAAGTGATTGACGTAATGTTATCTTGCCTATACTGTATATACTTTATAGGCCTACTTGTTAACTCTAATGCTGTTAAAATTAAGTATTTATCGATTTAATCCCTGATTGTTACCTAGAACTACACCTAAGTAAGTAGTAAAAAAGCTCAGCTCGTGAAAAACTTGAGTTCGTGAGCTTTAAAAAAGACTAGGCTTGGCTCGAACTCAAAAATCTAGGCTCACACAGGCCTATTTATTACTAGTACTTTTTTACAAGCATATTGCATAGCAAGACAAGTGTCACACCTATAGAACTATACATTATTATACTTACTGTCAACTTTATATTACATCAACATTTAACAATTATAACAATCATTATAATATAACATAGTACATCTTCAAAATGCATAATTGAATTAAAATTAAATACATTTAAAAATACATAACTAAAATAAGATGCACACTACAATTTATCCAGCACAACAATGATGCGAGGATACCAAAATCACAGTGCAGAAACTCTCCCAACGGGTAAAATGACCTAGTCAAGAATGCCAAAAAATCTGAATTTATCACACAAATTGACACTTTTATACTAAACAAATTGTTTCTTCATACTAGGTTCACATAAGGAAATAAATTTTCAAAGTAAAAAAAAACAAAATCTTATATTTACAACCCTTTACTCCAGGGCTTCTGAACATATTTCAACCCTTTGCGTGTGTCATTAACTGTGCGTACCTTGCAACTACTTGGCTACTTTATTTTTATAGTCTTATATTAGTGAAATTATAATTACTGCTAATATTGCACCATTATAACATGACGTGTGCTCTATTACTCGATTCATACTGTACACAAACTGTCTGCAAACCATTCACCGCTCATTTTGTGAAGGTAGCGCCAAGTTATTTTTGGTCACTCGACAGAAAAGTGTGACAACACTAACCAAACATCTGATAATAATAAACAATCTAATTCCTTTCTGCCAGGGTACAAACGACTTTTGGTACTTTAGATTAAAGTGATAACATTATTTTTGTGATTATAATAAACAGCGTCTACTGTACATGTCGTTACAATTTAAGTAGTAGAACCAACATGATTTGGTTACAACTTAGCCTTAAAAATATTTTAAAATTTTGTTTTTTATCTAGCTGCCCAAATTGATGTTAAAAATATGATATTTTTACAACTGTAAACGATGCTTTCAGGACACACCGTTTATTGGCCTATTGGAAGGATCCCTTCGTTCCGGATCTGAAATAGAAATCTCAGGAACAGTCAAACTATTGCCTTATGTGTGAGTACAATTTATACTTTATTTTCTTTTTAATTCTACTACATAATAGAATAATTCGACCACGCAGCTGAACCGCTGACGTGAGTTGAGCAAATTTCCAAAATTAAGTTTATAGACCGATATTTTAGGGTTTCGACCAACAATTTGGGAAATAGGTCTATTCGCGACGGTGCTGAATAGCTGCAAAATGGTTCGCACGCCATTCCGCATATTGGGAGTATCTTCAATAACACAAAGCATTGCGTGCTTCGCACGCCATTCCACATATTGGGATTGTCTTCAATACACAATGCATTGCGTGCTTCGCACGCCAAACCTCGTATTAGGGGTATTTTCAACACACAAAGCATTGCGTGCTTCGCACGCCAGCCCCACGGTAGAATCCACCACATTTTCTTTGAACCGGGTACTTCTATGGTATTTCACGTTTTGATCGATTTTGGGGGAACCAAGCGAGCTATAAGGTCGCGTAAAAAAACAAAATGTGCAGAATAACATCTTACATTTATATTTTTAGAAAAAACTCTAAAAAAAATTCATTCTCTTAGTAAAAATCTCAAAAAATTGTTACTTCCGGTCAAAAAACTTACTTCCGGTTGTTGGATTTTTTTGGCTAACGAACTCGTCCGAGCCACTTACACAACCAACACGTGTACCAAATTTGGACCAAATCGGACTTAAAATGCGACCGCTAGTGTGCAAACATATATATACATATATATATATGAATTTTAATGACACCCCAAAACGTGTTCTGGGGACCATGATCGGTGCTCATTTGCTACTCCCGACCTTGGGTCTCACCATAAGGGCCACTGCAATAGCTCATTTTTCCTATGGAAATTCGCTAATAAAACTTGAACACAAGTTCTCACAAATAATATGTTTTGCAATAATTAATTGTGCAACGTTTATTGTGATTTGTCACCAGATCAGTTTACACGTAAAACGTTGTAGTAACTCAAACTATAAGCAGCTTTGGCTGATGTCAGAGATTTATTACTTATGCACCTATAAACTGCTAGAACTGTGTATTTCCAACAATTATGTTTTAACCTCTTTGGCTTACGTTGCAAAATGGCTCTGACAAACGTGGTGCAATATTCCTTCGCTTTGCATCAGTAGTAAATTAAAATAGACATTTACTTTAGAAAGGCCTGTTATAACAGTTACACAGAGTTAAAAAAAAATGTATTCACATTTTGAATTGATATATTTAATTAAAGGTCTGCTGTAGAAGCAGCCATCTTGGATTTTTATCCTATAATAGCAATGTTAAATTTAAAACCATTTTTTTTTATATCATACAATTGTTTGCAATTTCTTATTTTAACCACAATAACAATCTACATCCGTTTTGTATTTTCCTTTTTTTTAAAATCCAGTTCATCCAAAAATAAAAGCCAAAACCCACTGACTCACTCATCACGATTTCTCAAAAACTTCCGAACAGATTGGAATGAAATTTGGTACGTAGCTTCCTCTAGGGCCATAGGTGCTCACTAAGAAAGGGTTTGAAAAAATTCGAAATTTTAGGGGGGTTTGGGGGTGGGGTTCAAAGTTATTAAAAAATGACTTCTTCAAAACTACCAAACGGATTGGAATGAAATTTGGTATGTAGCTTCCTCTAGGACCATAGGTGCTCACTAAGAAAGGGTTTGAAAAAATTCGAAATTTTAGGGGGGTTTGGGGGGATCAAAGTTATTAAAAAATGACTTCTTCAAAACTACCAAATGTATTTGAATGAAATTTGGTATGTAGCTTTCTCTAAGGCCATAGGTGCTCACTAAGAAAGGGTTTAAAAAATTCGAAATTTTAGGGGGGTTTGGGGATAAAAGTTATTAAAAAATGACTTCTTCAAAACTACCCAACGGATTGGAATGACATTTGGTACGTAGTTTCCTCTAGGGCCATAGGTGCTCACTAAGATAGGGAATGAAAAATTTCGAAATTTTAGGAGGGGTTTGGGGGGATCAAAGTTACTAAAATCATAATTTCAGATCTTTTATTATTATGACAATAGTGCTTTTATTATTTAAGATCTATATATATATATAAAAGCCAAATACCACTCACTGACTGAACACTTAAAAAGAATACAATTACGTTAAAAAGACTGAAAATACCAACCACCACGGGCAACGCCGTACGGGTCAGCTAGTTTTTTATGTAATTGCCATTTTTTAAATACCCTGTTTGAATTTTTGTCCTTTCGCTGTAAAAATGATTAATTAAAAGTAAATCACAAGCCGGACCCTCAATTTTATAAAGAATATTGAGTTTTTCCAACAACGCAATTACAAAATATAGACTTCTGTTTGGATAGCATGAAGCGTTGGATTTGCCGGTTCCTTTCTCCTTAGCTTTAGCACAGGTGTAAAGAAAACATTTTGTCGTTTTAAACATACTTATGTTGTTTTGAAGTTTAAGCTTATAATTGTTCAAAATGACCACCGTAACTGCAGTACACATACGACAACGGGTTGATACAGAGAGGCAAACTAATTATACTGCAAATATTGAAGTAGGTATAAATTACCTGTACACTATCTATCCAATCCTTGATTCTATTGTTGTGACGATCGCGGTTTCGGTTTTACCCCATCTTCCGATCACATAAATCACACATAAAAATATACGTTTAAAATAAAATTATTTTTCTCTCACTAGGTTGTGGAAAACACAATAAGTTACACACAAAAACACAAGTCAAGACATCAACTACGCTCATGTTGTCCGGGCGAGGGTTAACAGGCTACTCAAACCAGTACTGCAATTTGTATCTTAAAAAGTGGTATAACATAAATAATCTCTGTATATAAAAATTATTTTTTGTTTCTTTGTCTTCTAAAGACTGAAACACTTTTGACCAATTTCACAGTTTGTGCATATTAATGCCAGGAGTGTTTAATCGTTACAATTTACTAGGCCTACACTCTGAAGTGGCTGAAATGGGGTAATAACCCCTATAAAATAATTATAAATTGCACTAACTTCCTACAAGCTATAAAGCTAAAATTATATAGTATGATTTTAAGTGATATCAAAAACATTTGCCATTCGATTACTTAGTTAATTGGATGAAATGAATCAACTACCCTTAAAATTAAATAATCATTTATCCACTTACTTTTTCTATATGCTCAAAAACCAGGCATGCAGAATATGAAGTTCGGGGGAAATTGGGATAGTGCTGGGGAAATTTTGGCTGGGGAAAAATAGATAAGAAATGAATGGGAACAAAGGTCAGCCTAATCGGTTTGTGTGATACATATACATACACACCAAAATTGTGTTTCCTGCTCTCTGCTGCAAGCTGCAAGTCGGACAGGGCTCCTATTTAATTTTCACCGCTCAAAATATCGTACGGGAGCAGCCGATGCGATATAATCTTCACCGCACAAAATATTGTACGGCCGAGCCGCCGATACGATATTTTTGTGCCAGTTGATGAATGGCAGTTTCCTGATTCTTGATGGGCGTTCAATTCCGTTCGTTAGGTATTAAATTATTATTATGATACGGGTATGCAAATTTGATTAGTTTCATACAAATGATATTATTCAAGCAATTAGAATTAAATCATATTAAACCAAATTATACGATACATAATGTATAGGTATTATTGATGTTTTTTCATTTTTTTTACCGAAATTCGAAATCAGTGTTTATCATTTTTAAAATATTGGTTTAAAATTATGAAAATACAGTGTGGGGTATCATTTTATATGTTTTTGGGTACGGGAAAACCGATTTTGACAGTTAAAAAGTCATAGCGCGTCGGGATCACGTTTTTGGATCAAAATTTTGAAAATACAGTGTGGGGTAACATTTAATGGTTTTGGAGTATGGGAGAAGTGATTTTGACAGTTAAAAAGTCGTAGCGCTTCGGGATCACTTATTTTTTAACTAAAAGTACCGTAACAAATAAAAAGTTTTTAACTTAATTTTCTTTCAATTCGTGTGATCTGTCCCGAAGATTTTCAGTAGTGACTGCGGTAGGTAATTCGGTAATTGAATTGGAACTAATTAAACATAACAACATAACTTTGTTTTTACCACTTAAGTATTAGGCCTACTTTTAAACATAATAAAATAGCAATAATCAAGTTGTATTTCTTTGTTTTAAACCTTTTGGGACCATCTGAAGATATTTCACCGTAGTTAATTAAGTAAAAGTAAAATGTCAATAAATAAACAAACTGTGTTAATGTCTGGCGCATCTGTAGCGAATAGCAATCAATTTTGGAGAAATGTTTGTTGAAAAAAGTGTGTTCTGGGGAAATTTTGTGTGCTAAAACATTTTCTGCACCTCTGTCAAAAACTACTCAACTAATTTCACTAAAAATTTCACAATTTCCACATATTAGTGGAAGAATTGTTTAAAGAATATGGTCACTACAATCAAAGAGATTAAAATGGCTTAGTTACAACAAATATAAATTCCTACAAGCTATAGAGCTAAATTTGTGTAATTTATTCTTAATTGATATAAAGAGACATTAACAATTCAATTTTTCAAGTCAGAGTATTGAAATGGGATAACTACCCTTAAAATTAAATAATAATTAAAATGGGATAGCTACCCACAAATTGCACTAATATTAAACACCCTTAAGTTTAATACGCGCAACCGCCTGCTCTGACCATAAGAATCTTATTTGATCCACAAATCACTTCAAAATACATTTTTAACTACACTCACTAAATTGTGTTTTAATTTAATCTAATCATATATTTATATACTAAAATCAAGCAATAGCATAGCATTGCCGGGCTCACTAGTATAGTATAAAAATACATCTGATAATTATAAAATTTGCATGGAAAAATAAACTAAACATTTTTCAACCACTGAGGAATTTTATGTTAGTACAATTAATTAGAAAACACAAGAGAATCCTGCTTTTGGGGTTTCATTGAGGGATTTAGCAGAATCAGAAAAATAAGTAATTAAAATACGCTTAACTTATTAATATTATTATTTGGTACCTACACATATTTTGGTTTTTATAAATAAATTTTAACATACTAGTTTTTCAGCGAACTTATTAATAACACTTGAAATATATTTTATAAATTTATTTAGAAAGCTAAAAGAGAATTTGATTAAAATTTATTCATTCATAAATGTTACTGTTTCCAATTAATATAGCTAGTTAAGAAGGGGTAACTCAGGCAAGTAAGTTACTACTGTTCCCAATTTATTATGTCTCCATGTTATTGCTAGAGGTGTGCAAGATCTCAAAACTCTCGAGCAGTAACTAGAATTAACTCAATGTCGTCTCGATCTCATCAAGAACAACGTTTATTTCTCGGTTGTTCTTTTCTCGATTCAGCCATATATTTCTCGATACGTTTTTAAAATCTCGAGTTTTATTTTTAGTCTTTTTATAAAACTTAAAATGTTACATTGGAATGAAAAGAAGGTAAACAGACGTTTTCCAAACAACACATCACGGAAGTAACTAGGATATATCACAATATCTTATTTAAATTACTTGACGCTGAAGAGAAATAGCTTAGCATATTAGAGATTGAGTTTTATACAACTTTAGGTTTTTAGTCAAATAAATAATGGCAATTAACTAAAATAATTATATAAAAATTTATATGTTGCATATGTGGCGTAAAGTGTTAAAATACATATCTATAAAGTACATTATGTTTGTAATATCTTTGACAAACTTAGTAGCAATAGCAAATCAATAATAACTACTTATCCCCATATAGTTCATATTCCTTTCAATGATGTAAAATTTTTTAGTTTATTCTTGTTTCAAAAATGATAATCTTGTTTATCTCGATAAATTATTGTATTTAAATAAATTCTCATTCCTCGCTTGTTCCTAAACCTCAGCACTCGTCTTTTTCTCGATCTTGATAATTTGTATTAAACAAATCCCGTTCTCGTCTTGAATTCAAAAAGTTCATCTCGTACACCCCTAGTTATTGCTTTTGCTGTTGTCAATTCAGACATTGGTTTTCGGTATTTCATCAATTGACAGACATGCTTAATAGCTTTTAAAATGAACCTCTTCCAGTATAAACGTTTTAATTTATATAATTGATTATTTATGATTCTGTCTCGCCCAGTCCTCTTATCCCGTCCCACTTCCTCCTGCTTTCAGTTTGGTTTTCAATTCAGTCCAATCTGTTTCAGATTCTCGATAAATTTCCAACAAGGATCGACCGTGTACCCGCATCCTATTATTAACCTCCACGTAAGCATACGATTCAATCAACTCGCCCATGCTGGGAACCACGTCGTCCTGTGTAACGCTTGGGACCACGACAGCGGCTGGGGAAATGAAGAGTTCACTCCTCGCGAGTGTCCGTTTATACCTGGAAGTGACTTTGCTTTTAGAGTTCTTTGTCGCGACGACGCGTTTGTCGCGTGGGTAAACGAACAGCCGTTGTTTACATTTAAGCATAGATATGATTTCAAAAGAATAGATGCGATATACGTTCAGGGGGAAATATTTATGCGGGAGATTAAAGTGACTTTGTAATATTTGTGTTTTATGTTCTTGTTATACGATTAAACTATTTTCTATTTATAGCTTCTGTTTAAACAGACTTTTCTTACTTAATTTTGTCAAGTACTAAACACTTGGATAAAGTCCCAGTGATTCTCTGTGGTATATTTTTATATCAAGTATGTTAATGTTAGGATATGTATATAAAGTATTCAATCTATTGTACTTGTATTTTTATTTAACTAAAACCAAAATAACAGTGACAACTTTACATTAATTTGATTTGATGTCTACTACCTGGAAGACTTGATGTATATTTGGGTTTGTGTTATTACCTTCAGTGATCCTGTTGTTGCAGTCGATGAACTGGCTGCAGATTCTGCCTCCAGAATCACTACGCTATTTTCAAAGTTTGTTCAACTACATTACACATATTTTATATCACACAGAAAAACAAATCATTAACATTATTTATCCACTAAAAGGTCGTGAAAGTTTTAAATTAAAAGTTCTCCCGTAGCGAAAACGTTGTGATCTGTATAGATACTGTTGTGTAATCTTTCTTGTCTACGACGTAAACTAGGATGTTTGCTCCTGTAGGGTGTTTTTATATGTTAGTTCCCTGGAACCTATGATATTGGTGAGGTATGTTGTAGGTATTCCAAAAATTGCTGGTCCAACAAAGCTGTCACTGTTCCTTCCTTGGCAAGGTGATCAACTTCTTCATTTCGAGAGATATTTTTGTGGCCTGGCACTCCTAATAAAAGATACTTTCTTGTTTTACCAACTGATTAATCTAAAAAAAGTAATGTCTGTCAAAAAAGTGCTTCTGGTTATTTGAATTTTTTGGCTAACGAACTCGTTCGAGCCACTTAGAAAACCAACTTGTGAACTAAATCGCCAAAAAAATGCGGCCACTAGAGTGCGAACACATTATACATATATGTATTGTAATACACCTTAAACTTTCATATATTATAAATATATTAGTACAGTTACTTCTTAGTTACGAAACGATATACAGGAAACAGGTTACAAATATTAACATAATTTGATTCAAAATTAGCAACAACAGAAAAGAAATTTGAAATTGATTTTCAACAGCAGGTATTGGGATGAATCAACAATAACGATAACAAAAAATAATGTTCTTGATTATATATTGTCAGTATACGATTTATTAATTACTGAACACTGATGTTAACAGTTAGTTATACACTATAAGTTCTATTAATTAAATAATCCTTTGGCTACTATTTAGGCCTAAAGGGTTGTCAACATAGATATTAGTTAAATTCCTCAATTCAAAGTTCTTCGCTTATGTTCATATTGTATAGAATTTGACAGAACAGGGATATTAAATATTTGTTTTTAGGTTTAATTAGTTTCATATAGTACGAAATAATTTGATTTGAATATTTAACATTATTTACCATCTTAGGTTTGAGGTTATTATTAAATTCTTCACCTTTATTATAAATAAAACATTTCATATGTTTTTAGAAGGTTCCATTGGGGGGTTGACGTAAGGAGCACGCAGGGGTCTCCCCTAGTTTGATTTACAAAGACAGAATTAAGCCTAAAACCCAAAACTTTGATTTGAGACATACTATGGCCTAACGTACCATCCGTCACTATTTTTCCTCATTATCCATTTAGAAAAAACTGTGTTAACCTTCTTTAAGCATTATTATTATTCCCAAAATTTAATAACGTTTATAATTATAGTGTTTGAGTATTAATAACTTGGAGAAATCCAGCACCAACCTGTTGCCCCGAGATTGAGAGACTAGTGATAACATATAATAATAATAATAAAGAGGTACTGAACAAGTAAAATCAAAAATTCTACTTGAACTTGATTTGCCAGAAGAAAAAAGTGTGTTGCAAAAAAGTGAAGATATGGATGAACTAGTAGTCATAATTAAAAACGGAATGATAGGTGCAACAAAAAATAAAAAGATTCTAAAATGTTGACAATACCAGCCTCTCTTAACTTTTAACACGTCTGATTATTCTGTTTGTAAGGCTCAACAAGTGCTTAAAGACAAGGGTTTTTTTAGGAGAACCAGATCCTCGAGGGAAAACGCTAAGTTTATTGAATTGGTGAACAAACTCCTCAATCCCCATACCCCAGTCCAGCCCCCTAGAGAATATCATACGGCGCCCTTGATGTAAAACCCTAGTTTGATCAAAATAATCAACTAGTTCCTTCAATCCGTTTCAAAATGGTGGTCATTTTAAATGACAGTAACTCGCAAACGACATGTCACGGAAGAAGATGGAACAAGTGGCGATTTAGCCGTCGAAGAAAGTTTTATTGGCTATAAAGTTGCAAAAGAGTCAACTGGGGAAGCTCTCTCAGAGATGGTGTGCTGTTTCATCTGCTGGTATTTTTGGACCTTTCTGCGTTGAGGATTAACAATAAAACTTAGTGTAAGTCAAGGGAATTATTGACAAATCATCACTCTTTGTTTCATAAAAATTATGTTTTCCCCCTTAACAATTTTTTTTCATAATAAGCCACGGTCAGGGCCGCGGAGTGTATATAGCGAAGGGTTGTATCACAGAGCTCGGGAAGTTGTACCCACTGCAGCCTGGCCGTGACATAGTTGCTGTGACACTGCCACGCTACGCTGTACTGCTTCTTATGGTTGCAGAATAGTGTTAATAGTTATTAGCCTGCATTATGGATATCATATTAATATTGTTTGTAAAGTATATAACGTAAAAGCAATACCGTATAAATAGAGTAAAATCTAAATTATTTAAAATTATGTTCTATTTATTAAGAGGACTTAAAACTCTCAGAAATATTACAGAACGATTGTAAAAAAGCACAATTTTGCAACTAACAATTTTATTTTGTTTGTATATTTTGTAAGTGTATACTTTTATAAACTTGTTGAAGTTTGATAAGTTTAAATTTTGTATAAAAACTGCATAATTGATCAATGAAAAATATTAAGGTATTACAATTTTTTTAGTATGCATTTATTTAGTGAAGGATCATTTCACACTAAATTAACAATCGTTGACTTAATTTAAATATAAAAATACAGTTATTTTCAAAATGTTAAGTAAGGTGTTTTGTTGAAAAAAATTTTTCTAATATTTTAAATGTTGATTGATTACTAAAAAATACTGATCATATTCTGAGAGACAAGGAAAGGGTATAAGTCATTGTCACGAGGTCAAAAATAATATCTTTGCTAGTTAAAATTATTTATATTTTGACGAAAATGTATATATATTACACTTGGTGTCCAAAACCACCCGTACAATTACTGTTGCTCGATGAAGAATAGGTATTTAACTATGTAAATCATTAATATTCATATTCCAAATATAATACCAATTTTATATATTCTTTGTAAATAATTAATACTCAAGTTCCAAAAAAAGTTATGTAAGCGTAAATAGTTTCGTAATTTAGTTCTAAATAGAACTGTATGAAAACATTTATCAATTTCAAATTTCTTATTTTGAAAAAAACAGTTTTTAGGTTTCAAATACACGACTGCTAACAAAACTAGACCTAGATTAAAACGTAACTTACTAATATATGCTTTGCCCAAAAATGAAATATTATTATAACAAAGTGTAGAGGATAAATCAAAGAAAAGAACGGATAATTGTCTTTTCTTAGTTCACAAAAGTGTTTGAGTTATCTTTATTTAAATAACAAAATGACATGAATCTAATGACATTTTTCGCCGGTAAAGGTCTTACAAGAAGGGTGTGTTACGTGGGAACGAGACGGAGCAGTCGGTCACACCAGATCGCTCTAATCATGTACTTTTCACTACTGTTTAGACAAACAAAACACTGGTTTATTGTAGTTCAATTCCCACCGTTAGAAAGGTCTATCTTTTCCCTACAAAATGGTGTAAAGCAATCTGTCAAAAAGTGGTGCGCTTTCTCCAAGAAAACAAATTGAAATATTTTTACGTTTGAAATTTGTTGTTGATCGTGGGTTTCAGTCTATCATTGTTAAAGATTTTGGTGTTCACCAAACTACAGCCTGCAAAACTGTAGGTTACGTAATGAATAAAATTAATAGTCAACAGATCTGGTAACTGGATTCATTTTCCATCAACACCAGCTGAAATAAATGAAGCTAAAATTTTATGGCAGGAAAATTACTACATGCCTAATGTGATTGGTGCTCTGGACTGCACTCACGTATTAGTAAATAAACCTGTGCTTCATGGAGACAATTACATAAATCTAAAGAGTGATCACTATAAATGTTCAGGCAACATTGATGGTCGTGAGAGATTTACACGTGTGACTACAGAGTGGCCAGGGAGCGTTCTATGGTGGAGCATGTCTATGGACTACCCGGCTGTGGAATATTTGGCGAAGGAATCACAAGTCAAACACGAAACTAGCTGCAACTAGGCTTAGCAACAGCTAGACTTAGTAGTTGCTTAAATTGTCTTAGATCGTGCTACCTAGAAGCAGGATTTGTTTATTCACTCAGTTTTGAGCTAGAGATAAGGGGTAGATTCTAACAAGGAGATACTAGGTTTTATTTACTCCACCCAATGTCTTGTTAATGTTAGTGTAACTGTATGTATGTACTAGTTTATAGGAGTAGCACAAAGTTCGATAGTTCATACACAAGGGTTGTAATACTAGTCAAATATTAAGTTTACATTGGATTAACCTTTCTAAAGTTGAAAGTTCTTATAGAATGTTCAAGATCAAATAAAGAAACATATTTATGATTATTTAAATTGGAACTATCTCACCAATCTGTAGTCTTACTTCTATTCTTTCTATTTGCAGAATAATTGACATGTCCCAAAAGCACTTTATTATTTAGTTATATATTCTTTAGGTCAATAATTATTCTGAGACTTTAGTAGGTTAGGAAGCTGAATCTTGGCTTAAATTACTTTACTAGCAAATTGTGTTCTATTATACTGGTCTGTGGTTTTTCAATAATGAATCCCAATTAGGCTACTTTCTATTCATCCAGGAAATTTCCTTTAGCGCTGGCTTTATCTTCTTTTCTTCTGGGATTAGGTTTGTACAGTACGATTTTTTTAACCGTGCCCTCGGCTCGCGGTGTGCTAGCGGTGTAGCGGGGAGGGATTGTAAAGGCAGTTCCACAAACTTCGATTAAACAAAACTGATTGAATAATTATTCGAATAAAATTATTGAAATAAAAACTACTTGAATGAGTCGTCTCTTGTTCGAATAATACTGTGGTGTGGTTAAGATAAATGCCAGACACCAAGTAACTTCCCCCCAGGCAGGAAGTTTTCCCCGGAATCTAACTCCAGACATCCGTACCAAGCAAACCGTAAGTCAAACGAAAAAATGTTTCAAATAAAATATTTAATTTGGACCTTTATCTAAAACTTTCTCGTGAACACTTTGTCTCTGACCAACAAACAAAAAACTTTTCAGCGATGTGAAAATTTCATGTCATTTTATTAAAGTACATTGTTGTAATATTGATTTTTAAAATATGAAATAGGTTTTGTAATGGATTTTCTTTTACATCATACGAATCGTATGGTTCTTATCTGCGTATCCGTGAAAGTTTCATAATTTTACATCGCTTCTAACTGTATTAAATGTCAGTGTTATTGAAGCTCGGTTTTACCTGTTTCACGCCGCTAGGCTTAGTTTTCGTGGAGTAGACAGAGCGATTTCTAATGTTATCATTCAGGTTAGTACAATTTGGCCGAGGGCACGGTTAAAAAAATCGTACTGTAAGTGTGTATGTATGTGTTGAGGAGCAATAAAGTGTGATTTGGTTAAAAATATTGGTCCTTTCTTTTAAAATTGATTTCCTCTGAGAAGTAGAAATGCTAGAATATACTTTACAGATATTGTAAAATGTGGCTAACAAAATAAATTGAATAAAATACTTATTCAACATGTCTGACCTTTCTTCACTTTTTAATGTTTAGGCCATGACTTTATACTTTTCTTGGCTTATCGATGCATATTTTAGATTTTGTCCAAAGACCTGTTGTACGTAAAAAAGTTGGTTCTTTCAATAGGTCATATTTGTGTTTCTATTTAAAACTTGGTTTTCCCGTATTCGAATTTATTCTAGCGCTTTCTGCTTTAAATTTGGTATTATTTGGACTCTCGGTTCCTTACGTCTAATGAAAATATTTGTTTGTAAACTTCGGATCGGGTTGATATCATAATTTTCTTGGATAGATATGATATTTTTAATTTGTTTTGATGTAGGAACTATGTTTCTAAAATGTCGGGAAATAATTTGAACTAAATTTTGTAGTTTTGAAGAAAGTCGGGTTATTTATTGTTTTAGGCTAACAACAGACGAGACATTGGTGTACACTACTGTACGGTTCACTAAATGTACTACCAATAATTAATGTGTGTCAACAGACGAGACACTGAGTTGCGCGTTACCAGATTCAGTGGCTCTACGGTGTCTCTCCCCGCGAGACTCAGGGATACCGGACAGGGTACGGGATTCCGCAAGGGCATTCATTTGAATTATAGCCGTCAAGACGAGACACTAGTAGCGCGCCACCATTTAAAACTTAGTAAATTGTAATCGTAGGTCAGATATTATCGTCAAGCGCTGAAATACATTCAATAAACATAAAATGTTCGTTCATCAGTCTAGGCCTAACCTAAAACTACTGTTTATATTTAATTTATTTTACCTGCCTTAACTTCCAACATACATACAATAATTTTATGTTAGGCCTAGAAAGTAAGTTTAAGTCTAAGCCTAACCTAAAGTTATTGTATGTATGGTGCCGTTAAGACTGGTAAAATAAATTAAACATACACACAATAATTGTAGGTTACCTCTAGACTGAAGAACATTTTATGTTTACTGAATGTATTTACAATGAATAGACATTCTACAACTTTATTATAATAACATTAAACGTATGGAAACAGTAAATAATTGTATAAAAAACAATCTAATAATAAACGGCAATTGAAAGATTAAGATTATGTGTGTCAGTTGCCACTAAGGTTGGTAAAAGAATTGAAGAAAAGGTGTGATGAACTTCGTTCCTGACGGGGTCCCACGACCGCACACATTTACTGTTTTTAATTTTAATTAGGCCTATTATTTATATATTTACAACAATTAATTATTAATTGGTATTTAATATAAAAATGTGAGTAGAAAATGTTGACACCTAGAATGTTCGCATTTAACTCAAATTTCCGCTTCAAAATTGTTGTTATGCATTTGGATTAATACATTGTCACAAAAATTGTTAATGATAAACAATTTTTTCAATATATTTTCCTCACTAAATGAATAAATACAGAAAATATTGGCAAGCACTTTTTTACTACTCATGCACATTATCATTGAAACATCTATATAATCCAATTAATTTTAGTGAAGTATATACTATTATTCATTTTCTTGATCAGAAAAGTACAAGCAACATTTCTGTATAGTTGAATTTTTGTTAACAATCACAAACAAAAATTAGAGTAGTTTAGTACAAATGGAATAAAACTACTGTGGTACATTTAACCCATTGAAATGTCAAAAGTTGGCCCTTTGGAGAAATGCCTAAAGTGTTTTTGATTATAAACCTAAGATATAGAAAATTTAGAAAATCTGTTCTAAAAGAAACAATTAAAAAATTAATTTTTACAAAAATACATTTTTGGAAAAAATATTAAATTTAAAAAAATTGCAAAAATGACCTTTATGTATTTAAAAAATGTATGAAGACTTCAAAATGCAAAATTAGGGTTTATAAACTATATTATAAAGGATACATAAATGCTACCCAAAAATAACTTCAAATGTAATTTTGTGGGTGGTTTTATATATATTTTGTCTACTAAAAACTAGTATTAGTTTTTCCATGAGTAAAAACTCAATTCGCCGGGTTTAAAATAGATATATTTAAAATCGCCTGAACTATTCCCGTTATAACTATGTTTTTTAACTTGAGAACAAATTATAAGCCAGTGTCTTCTAACTCTATAATGTAAAAGTTAAAAACATGCATAGGGCCTATTAACTTCCATACCGAAGTTGAAATCGGAATTTTGAAAAATCTTGGAAGTAGATTCTCTTGCCGCGGACTTGTTATTTTCACATAAAAAAACAACACAATTCTTAAATTTTATCTAGACGAGATGAACAAATTACAAAAAGAATCGGTTAACCTGCAAATAGGGGGGGGGGGGGGGGAACCCGGGGTATCCTGGGGGGGGGGGCCCCCCCACCAGGTTCCACGTCCAGAGGGGTGTACAATTTAAAATAATTTGCTTACTGATATTTTAATCTATACTAATATTATAAAGAGGTAAAATTCTTAGGTTAGTTCTAGATGTTGAACCTTCATATTTCTTGAATGTACACGTATTTACCAACGTAGCAACCAATTGAATAAAATAACAGCTGAGTTCCATTAAAAGCTGATTTCAAACTTTGAAGCAACTATTTGTATTTCTAACTTTTAGGTTAGGGTTTTATTAAAGTGTAGATCAGAGCTTTGCAGGTTCTTTTGACCTTTACTACAACTGCTGATACGAAATAATTTGATTTGAACATTTAACATTATTTACCATCTTAGCTTTGGGGTTATTATTAATTATACACCTTTATTATAAATAAAACATAACATGATTATGCGTATATAGAAAGTTCCAACGGGGTTGGCGTGCGGAGCAAGCAGGGGTTTACCCTAGTAATTAATAAAGTAAAAGTAATCGAATTGCAAAAGGTTTTTTAGTCTGTAGTAATTTTGTAATGTCTAGGCTAAACACTCCTGGCGTTAATATAGATAAACTGAAATTTTTAGTGAAATCCGTTTAATAGTTTTTCAGTCTGTCAAAGAAAGAAACATTAGTTACACTTCAGGAAATGGTTACATGGGTCAAAATAAAGAGAAAATCACAAATAACAATTTTTCGAAAAACGCTTCGTTTTCCAGATAATCTGTCATTTTGTTTGTTTTACTAAATAATTTCATATCTAGAGAACAGTGTGACCGATTGAGTTGAAACCTGGCATGAAGTTTAACCTATCAATGATCTATTTGAAGAAAAATAAACGATTAAATCCGTGATGCGTTTCAAAATGGCGGCTATTTGAAAATTTCAAACCTGAATTACCCAAAAACCGTACATTTTAACAAAAGATTTCAAGACACCTTTTTTGTAGCGCTTTTAATTCCCTATCGGATGGTGTAACTGTCAAAACAATCAGACGAATGACATTAGTTAGTTAAGCTATTATATATGTCTAATAATTGGTTTGTTCAACCCGGCATCCATACCAACAAACTAAACATATGGTGGCTACCCCCCCCCCCCCCATTGATAGTAAATTATTATTTTATTTAACTATGTTGTGTTTGTAAATAATTTCTGTACATATTCATTTTAATCTTTTAGCTATTGATGGGAACAACAAATTGTAAACAAAGAAGAATCGATGCGGTCAGTTGATGGTAAACAATGGATCCAGTCGATTGTAGTATTGGCAATCGATTGTAAAAGACAATCGGTAAATGACTTAGAAAACCAAAGTGTGTACCAAATCGGACGTAAAATGCGGCTGTTAAAGAACGAACACATAGCCTATATAAAGTTTTTAATGATATCCGAAAATGTGTCCGAATCATGGCAATCGGTCAAGGCGTTTGGCGGTAATCATGAGATAGACAGACAGACAAATGCCGAACGGTCAATAATACATAAAACCATTAATTATAAGGTAAGGTAGTAATGAAGAGAAATATTTTATTCGTATGGCGAGGGGAAAAGTGCAGGGACAGTTAATGAAGTAGAGGGGAAATTTTGATAATGAACGAGGGGGCTAGTCGACTTAAAGTGGAAACGCTGGCTATTAAGGTTATTAGGTTTAAATCCTTAATTCGATGTTTAGTCAAGTAAAATTGTTCGTACAAAATAATCGAACGTTTAGTGCACGATAGCAATGGGAGTCGATACGTGGTACTTGATATTCACCTTATTTTATTTAGGGTATTTTGTAAAATCTGAAGTGTTTAATAAACAACCAAAAACATTATTTGGACACTGCAGCAAGAATAAAAATACCTCCATTGTTGAAGCTGACCAGGATTTCGGTGATTTTAATGGACATGTTTATGATGACATAAATAAAAACGAAACTCACGAAAAAAGCAACATACGTCAAAGGTAAAGAATTTTCACTTTACTCTCAAATTATAGGCAGACGTTATTTTTGTTGTTACATTTTACTTCTTCCCAAATTGAATTATTTTTTGGAGGCCTAGCTACTAAATTATAGCCTATATAGTGGTCTTTATATTTCACTTTAATTTGATCTACCCTATAAGTTAAGCCTTGGAATATGTCCCAAAGCTTAGGTCCTATAGTAAAATTCAACTCAGCGTGAGGCGGAAGTTCAAGCCTCCCGATTGGGAGACTTATTAGCACGATCGACTGGTTTTCGCTCCACTCCTACCTGAATTTTAGTTTTTTATAGTAGCGTTATGGTAATTAAATGACATAGCTTTTAATTTAACTAAGAACTATTTAATTACTCAACATTTACCGATTTACTTCAAATTTAGTATCAAAATAAACAGAAGATCGTGATACACAACGTTATGTGATTTATTTTTATAATTTCTTGTTATAAAAAAGTTTGCATAACGCTACTATAAAAAATTAAAATTCAGGTCGGAGTAGAGCGGAAACCAGTCGACCGTGCTGGCCCTGGGTAGGCTTGAACTTCCGCCTCACTCTGAGGTGAATTTTACTATAGACGTTTTGATGACTCTTCAAAAACCCATAACTAGAAAATCTGTTTTAGTTTTTTCTTTTTACTTTCTCCACCCTATACGTAGTATATGGAGAAAGTATTGTTTTCGTAAAAATGTTCGAATTTGAATTTTCAGTTGAATTATCTGTTTTGGTGCTCCCAGAACCCCCAAAAAATTGTTTAGTGCAATTATCTGTGTTGGTGCTCCCTGAACCCAAAAATATTTTTAGTGGAATTTTTTGTTTTGGTGCACCCTGAACCCAAAAAAGTGTTTTTAACGTGGTGTCTGTCTGTCAGTGTGTCAGTATGTATACACGACCAGAGGGGACACTATTGGTCCGATTTTCATGAAATTTGGTATGTAGGTACTAAACCCTAATATCTCCAGGCGTTTTTTCATTTTTTGGAATTTTTAATGTTTAAGGGTAATTTACCCCAAAAAACCAATAAAAAACGACAAAAATGCAAATTTCTCAAAAACGGCTCTAACGATTTTGATCAAATTTTCAGTATTTATAGTGCTTAAGATGCCAAACAAAATGACACCACCCGCTTTTATCAAAACTTCGGCGTTTCATAATTATGGGGAAATGTTAAAAAATAAACAAGTTTATGTTGTCAATCTAGCATCATGGCGACGGCCGCATGGGGTAGCACAACGGTAGCGAGGACGGCCAGTAATTCAAAGGTCGCGCGATCGAATCCCGCCTGGGACAATAACTTTTTTATACGATTGGCGTAGGTAGAATATTATTTTTTTGTTTTGTTCTAAAAAGTAGTAAATAAAATGATTAAAAACAATATTATTTTGACTACAGTAAGTTGGGAGAAAGTTTGTGTCAGTTAACTGATACCGTTTATTAAATTGCTGTTAAACTGTACATAGTTAAATCATTAATTATAGTTGTAAACCAATGCTAACAATTAAGGTGTTTTTCAATTTATAATAAAACATAAATTAAAATTGACCAATTTGGAGTTTTTCTAGTCCCTGGTTTTAATGGAATTTTCCTTTGACATTGTTAAATGGCCGCCATTTTGATATTTAATAACCAATTTTTGCAATTAAAGTGTCATTAGATTTGAAATGAAAAGGACTTTAAATTTAGTGTCTAGTAAAACTTTGGTTTTAGTGGCCGGTTTTCATGGAATTTGACTTTAAAAATTTTAAATGGCCGCCATATTGAAATTTGATTAGTCTGATCAAAGATATTTTTTGAAAATTTTTATCGTTATAGAGTTAAAGTGTATACCAAGTTTCATAAAAATATCTCCAAGGGCTTTTGAGTTATGAATTTATTTTTTAAATACAAAATGGCGGATAACGGCTAAACTAAGCCTACATTTTCGACTTATTTTTGCATGTAGAATCTGAATCTACATAGTCCACTACAAAAATAACTAAAAAAATTATGGTTTTAGGCTAATTTTGGTTGTTGTAGACAGTTACCAGTTACCAAGAAATTATGTTTTTAGTTTTTTGTAGATAACTCGGGTTTCCTTTGACCTACTGAAACTACAAAAAAAGCATTGTGTCTGTCGTTAAAAAATACAAATATTTTGTCTTTTGTACATTTTTGGTTAAGTTAACGGTTTTCATGATATTCCACGTTAAAAATTTGTAACGGCCGCCATTTTGAAAATTATAAAAATACATTATTTGTGTTTGGTACACTTGTTAATCGTAACATGTAAAATGCTTATTCCAAATTTGAACTCGATATCTTATCTATTTCCAGAGTTACGGTGAGTTTTTGTAAACGAACAAAATGGCGGATTACGGCTAAACTAAGCCGAAACTAACTTATTTTTCCACGTAGAATCTGAATCTGCATAGCCCGCTACGCTTTACTGAATCACCCTGTATACTGTAACAATACCAATAGCAGGTAATCCAATAAATACTTTTAGGCTTATATTCAGGTGTAAACACCTATTTAAGTGAATATGAAAATTTTCCCCTATTTGTAAGGGCACCGCAATTCATATATTTTTTAATGGTAACCAATATTCAGAGACAATTCAAGCGAATGAATATGAAGATTTTATCCCTTTTTGTAAGGGAATGGTGACCACTATTGAGAGACAATTTTTTTAAAGCGATTATGAAAATTTTACCTCTTTTTGTAATGGCTCCCACAGTTTATATTTTTTTAAATGGTGACCCTTATTGAGAGACTATTTTAAAACTTATTGTGTATATAAAAGTGGTGGTCATTAAAGTTTGATACAACCCTTAACCATAGAGGACTAGATAGTCCTAACTTCGCTCCACTATAAATAAATGCGATTCTACCTCTAACTCTAACATTCAACAAATTAAGTTTACTTTTCAATGTCAGTGAATAAATCTAAATTTTTGTTGGAAATAGTCCCAAAAGTATAGAGGTGTACAAATTTTAATAAAATGCAAGAAACTCATAACTATCAGACTTAATTTTGTGGCAGGTTTGAAAATTCTTGTTTTTTAATAGTTGTATTGTTGTTAATTTATATTCTATATTTTTAAAATAAAAATCTGACTTTTGAAATTTAATAAAAATTATTTGTTTTTTTTTTGTAGGTGACCATAATCATTTGCTTGGCTCGGGATCCTATTGCTCGTGAGTCGATAGAAAAACCTTCGTCTGTTTACATCTCGTACAACGACGGAGATAGCTTTGAAGATAAAACCGAGTCCTTTGTTATTTCTCAATACGGTACATCCAAGATGTATGCAGTTATTGATAAGTTCTTTAACCATCCAAAATTTAACACACACGTGAGAGTTCAAGAATAATTTTCACTATATACTTATAATGATGAGTTTATCTATATTAATATTGTAAAGAGGTAAAATTTGTTTGCTTGTATGTGGGGGTTAATCTCTGGAACTACTGAATCGATTGAAAAAAAAAAATAGTTTTCTAATAAAAAGCTTCACTATCACTGAGTAACATATGCTATAATTTATTTTGATAAAAACAATTTTTATTTCAATATTTGTAAATTTAGTCGGAAAAAAATCTTAGGTTAGGTTACCATAGCAACCAATTGAATAAAATAACAGATAAAACAGCTGTTTGCTCCAATATTCCATTAACAACAGATTTCAAACTTTGAAGTAATTATTTTTGTATTTCTAACTTTTAGGTTAGGTTTTTAAAGTGTAGACCTGAGCCTTGCTGGTTCTTTTAACCTTTATTACAACTGTTGTTGTAAAATATACGTAATAATTTGATTTGAATTTTTAAAATTATTTACCATCTTTGCTTTCGGGTTATTATTAATCCTACACCTTTATTATAAAGAAAACATAACATGATTATGTGCATAGAAGGTCCCAACGTGGTTGGCGTGTGGAGCACGCAGGGGTTTCTCCTAGTATTTCATATAGTATTTTTGTGTACCTATATAAATGTTATGTCAAAACTAAAGAATATTTGCATCTATTGTAAAGCGTTTACCAACAAATTCTTTGAAATAAAGTACATTTATTTCTATTTTTTAGATGAAATCTTTAAGAGATAAAAAGTGAAAAGTGATCCAATATTTCCAATGTATATTATGTAAATAAATATATGTTTTACAAAAGAGTAATTTCAATATTTGTAAGAATATATCTTAGTTAAGCACAAATAATTTTTGCTGAAAAAAATCTTAATGTAAAATTTAATCATGATAGTTTACTTTATCTTGCGCCTCATTTATAGGCCTATGTATAAGAATGTAGCTGTTTTAATTTATTATTCCTTTCATACTTTGTGTCTTAATATGTTTATAAATATATTTTAATTTAATATTTACTTTATTTTCTCGTTTCACAATGTGCCCACAGCTAAGACCCTGAAATAAGAAAAACAATAACTTGTCATTTATTTGAGCTTATATTATTTTAAAATGGTATATTAAATGTTGTATTAAAAATCATAAAGTGTCAATCAATAATTAATTATTATCATAATACATAGTCTCAAATTGCTCGTTGCAGTGTCAAGGACACACTAGATATTACAGCGGGAGTACTGGTACTCCGTGCACATGTGAATAGACCTCCGCCGCAGTTAACGTGTTAAGTGTAAAAATCAACACTTATAAAAATGTAAAGCCGTTATTTCTTTTACCCTATTATGAAAAAAAGCAACAATTGCTAAATATGACATGTGTAAGTACAGTAAGACCTCGATAATCCGGCACTCGATAGTTCGGCTTCCATCGTCTTGAAAATTGGCACTCATTAAAAATGTCAGTTTTTGTAATTATTGAAGAGGGTCTACACTGTCTGTTGGCTCCGCATCCACCAAAAACAGTGTGTAAAAATCTCCTGCTCAATAAACTTGTCCAAAACAAACATTTCAATCATCATTTCTCCTAAAATTAGAACCGATTCAAAACAATGTTCTCTCGTCGTCCTTTAAAAACGTTCCTAGTTAAAGGGACCGTTTAATACTTTCGTTGCTGACAGAATTTTGTTGAACATATTCCACTTAATGAAGATTATTTGAACAAATTGAAGTCTTTGAAAAAAGATACATTGAATTTCTTGTAAATAGTTGTTCGATTTAAACCGCTTTGCACGGTTTGGAAGTGAAAGTTGTTCGATGAATTTGTGACAGGCTGGAGTAAAAATAGCAAACCCCCATCACATGTTAACGGAAGCCAACAATAAAGGGGAATGGAACCGTCCCTCCCTGAGGCCCATCATTTAACGGCGATCTCTCTACGCAGTTGTTGTTATGTAGTTTCAACGTGTAATTTAAATGTCCATAATATATAGTACATGTGTGTTTATTTATAGTTTATTCCCTGTTTAAACAATTTTAAAGGAAACCTCGATAATCCGGCATCACCGGATCCCCAAGCGTGCCGGATTATCGAGGTCTTATTGTATTACAATTTGCATTGTAATTTTTTTACTGGAGTTGACTTTGTTATGAGCAATACAGTTTAATAAATATAATAATTTGTAAATAATGTTGTTTTATGTTTCAGTGTGTTTTCATGGATAAAACCAATAAATTCATCTTCACTACAATTGATAATGGTAAAACCATATCAAATTTGAGCCTGCCTTGTACTCCAGTTGATATTTCATTCCATCCTGACAATCCTCTGGTATTCCTCGTACATGATGATAAAGATACGGCGAGAATGCTATACTTTATGTATAACAAATACTATTTTAAATGTTTTTATAACCTATATTGTATAATGATCCTGTTGAAAAGAAATCACTTTAAATAAGAATGCTGCAGTGTTTCCTAATACCTGTTACTGATCCGTCGTTTGACTTATTTGTTAGACGTAATTGTTACTTACGACGCTTTTCGGGTTCACAATCCCATTGTCAAGTTATTAGATTATACACGAGAGTAAGTCAATTAGTAAAGTGAAAATGAAAAAAATCTATATATTCATTGTACTTTCATAATATAATAGTAGCATTACCATTCAACATAATCAACTCCTACTTCTAAGCACTTAGTCCATCTTTTAACAAGCATTTTAATTCCTTCCTGGAAGAAGGTTTTTGGTCTTGTGTTCAGAAAGTTTTGCACCACTTTCAGTGGACCAATAGTGATTATTTTTTCTGTTGTATTTCCTTTGTTTGAAAAATTTGTTTCATCTGACCAGATTATTTTAGACAGAAATGTGTTGCTTCTCCCCCAAGCCAACTACAAAACTCAAGTCTTCTCTCTTCGTCACCTGGCGTTAGTTCTTGTAGTTCCATGATTGCATGGAGTATACTTATACTTCCGCAATACTTTTTGCACTATATTAAACAGGTAGGGTTGGAGATGTCAATCTCTACATCTTCAGTGGCAACTAATTTTGGTCTTTGTTCTTTTTGTTTAAAACACCCGCTGGTTTTAATATTTTCTACAATTGTGTTTAAAACAGGGTGTCCACATTCTAGAAAGTCAGGGAATAAAAAGATGGTCAGGGAAAGAGACAAATAATCTAGAAATTCAGGGAAATCTTCCCCTTAGGCAGACTTGTGGGTAACGTTCTACTCTAGTTTGACGTAACCCAAGTTAGATACATCTTCCCCAGTGATGGAATTTTGAATGCTCTAATCTGCCTTAACTCAGACTATAGTAGCATTTTTTCCAGATATTTTTGAAAAGACGTGCACAACAATTATAAACAATTTTTGTTGTGCTCTTGAGTCCTTTTTTAAACTGATTTAGCTAATTCTTTTTGTCCCGTCGTTCAGTTCGCTTCAGTGCGCCGAAGTGCCAGAAGTGTCCACCCCCAGCCGGGGGATGGTGTTAATTTATAAGGATCGAGAGTACCTTATAGAGAACCTTATTAGACAAATGAAACACCGTAATGTATCGCTATTGAGAATTTTTAATTTTGCACAGAGTCGTTTTTGAAGTAACAAACTCCGAGCGAAAACGTGTTTTCAATTTTATTGTACAATACAAGCATGAACTGTTGCACGCTATGTCCGTATCGAGGCTCTCGCTAATAGATTATCTGTCTACCCAAAGGGATGACAACGGTGTTGATTTCTAAATTAAAAAAAAAATAATAATTCGTATCACTTGGGATAATTCTGTGTACGGTACTTCTTCAGCATTGTTTAATTTAAACAACCGTCCGAACTAATTGAATTGTTAAAGTAATTTTTGGCCCTCATAATTGCCGTTTTTTGCAGGCAGATGCGGCGATCTACTTGGAGCTTGTGTATTTGGTCACAGCCTTGGCTCCTTCACTCACCGCGTGCTTGGCCAACTCGCCGGGAAGGAGAAGCCGTACAGCTGTCTGGATTTCCCGAGACGTGATGGTGGAGCGCTTGTTGTAGTGAGCCAGACGCGAAGCTTCGGCAGCGATGCGTTCGAAAATATCGTTGGCAAAGCTGTTTATGATACTCATAGCCTTGGACGAAACGCCTGTATCGGGATGTACTTGCTTCAGTACCTTGTAGATGTAGATAGCGTAGGATTCCTTCCTCTTACACTTCTTCTTCTTATCTCCCTTGGTGATGTTCTTCTGCGCCTTGCCGGCTTTCTTCACGGCTTTACCGCTCGCTTTGGGAGGCATGTTTAGTTGAACCTTCGGTAGTCTAGTCTGTTTTTGGCCGACTTGTCTTGGCGAGAGAGTGAGCTCTCGAGATATTATTAATTGCTTCCGTTGAAGACGATTGCAGTAGTATGAAATAGCAGTGACTTTATTGCGGTTTTGACTGTATTAAGAGTGTTTGTTTAGGGATGAGCTTGGGTTTTTATGAGTTTAAGAAATGACTTAATAATTTAGTCATTTCATGGTGGGTCGTGCACAAGGCGCAGTGGTCTGTTCCTCCGTTCTTGCGGTTTAGCGGGATCTGTCACGATTTCGGACAGGTGCGTGTGTTTCGAGCCTTCTGCTCGATCGGCTAACGATTTTGTTAGCTTAATGATGAAATCATGGATAGTCTCGGATTTCAGACCATGGTTAATGGTTGTATTTCGAACGAACCAAGGTGACTTGGTTAGCATTTGAAATGTTTTGTTTTGGAAGGAAGCCAGCTTCTTCCTTGTGTTGGTGCTCAGTAGAGAATACCAAGCTCCAAGCTGGGGCAGCTTTTTTTTTTTTTTTAGGCGGAAAAAATGCGTTTTGTGCAGACCTCAATCCAAATTAGAGGTACTGTGGGGCTCAATCCAGAGCGTACTGGCAATACCCACTAAAACGACCTCCCTCACCCCAAGTAAGGAAGTCACGCTGGCTCCGAACCCAGTCACAAGAGTGTTTCTTGCCTGACCTCTCCTGAGACAGCGTTACAACACTCCTGTAACCGCGTAACGGACAGAGACACTCCGCATGCATCACTGGGGTGAGCGTCAGCAGCATCTAGGGGCCATTCCCTAATGGCTGCAAGCAGCAATCTAAAACTCACTTAAATATAAAAGAAGGCAAACAGGTTAGTATCAATAATGAATGGAGTCGCAGCCTGAAGAAACCTATGGCGGGTCGTCCAGGATAGCGGCAGGCCGGGGCCTACCATCTTCCGGGATGTCGAGTCTCCCGCAGATCTCAGCTATATGAGGATAGCCTGAGTTGCGTGCATCCTGAAACAGTTTAGTGGCACATCTTATAGCAAAAATTTCTAGGGTGGGGATACCAGCTGACCCTAGAATGGTAGAGTTCCTCACGTACCATGGCTGATGCGTGAGTCTGCGAAGAGCAGTAGTCTGAAGAGTCTCCAATTTTTTCCTGCTGGATTTGCTGGCAAGCGCCCACCAAGCGGTAGACGCGTACATCAGTACTGAGCGAACTATTAACAGAAAAATTGTTAATTTAGCTTTTACTGGCAGAGGGCTATGCCTCGCCAACAAGGGTGAGAGGAAACCCTGGATTTTCTTTCCTTTGGAGACCTTGTTCTGTATGTGTCGCCTGAAGTTGAGTCGACTGTCCAGCGTTATGCCGAGGTACTTTACGGTAGGCTTCCAAGGAATAGCCACCCAGTCAAGCTCCACTGCGGGAAGGATTCTGCGTTTCATTTTACGGCTTTTTCTGAAACAGATGGAATCAGATTTATCCGCATTTATCTTAATGCGCCATTTCTGCAGCCACGGGGACAACGCGTCCATTTGTTTCTGCATGGTCTTAGTTGCGTATGCTGGATTCATGCTACTACAGTGTAGTAACGCATCATCAGCGTACAGCGAGAGTATCACACCTGGAATGGTAGGAAAGTCGTTAGTATACACCAGATACAGTACTGGTCCCAGGACACTGCCTTGGGGAACACCAGCAAGTATCGGCCGCAGAGTGGAGAGTTCGCCTTCTACAAAGGTTTTGAAGGATCTGCCTGAGAGGTAGGAGCGGATCAAGTGTACACCAGCCACTGGTACAGGAGACTCGCTCAACTTGTAGAGGAGGCCTTCGTGCCATACCTTGTCAAAAGTCTTGCTGACGTCTAGCAATACTGCAACAGAAGACAAGAACTTATTGTGGTTATCAACCAGTTTGTTGATAACACGAACGAGCTGGAGCGTGGTGGAATGTCCACGTCAGAAGCCGAATTGTTCTGTTCTGATGTAGTCCTCTAGATAAGGCTGCATCCTGGAAAGAAAAAGACGTTAGAATATTTTGGAGATGGTCGGCAGCAGAGATATCGGGCGATAATTCTGCGTAAAGAGATGGTCCTTCCCCGGCTTCGGAATGAGGATGATCTTTGCGGTCTTCCACTGGGAAGGGAAGTGGCGCAACCTAAGGACAGAATTAAACACATTTAGTAATACAACTGAGGAGGCGCAGCAAGCAAGGCCCTGCCGCCAATTTGATCCAGCCTGGAGGCTTTCTTCGGCTTGACCGCAGAGACAGCGGCCCGCACCTCCTTGAGAGTGAAAGGTTCGTGTCGTCGTCAGCCTCCGGTGGCTCAGCAAAGTAGTCGTCTACGAACTCCTCGATCATATCTGCATGATCCTCATCGCAAACGTCGTGATTTGGTTGAAACTGATCCTCCATAGTGTCAGCAAAAGTCTCGACCTTTTCCAGGGCAGAGTAGGCTAGGCCACGCTGCCCGTGCAAAGGCCGACTGGAGCGCTTTTCACTACGAAGTATCTTGGCCACTTTCCAAGCACTACCGTCTTGCAATTCCAGAGTATGCAGATATGAGTTCCATGACTCAGACCTGAAATCATTTAAAAGATTTTTAACACGGTTGTTCTGCCGGTTGAAGAGATTCTTTGCTGCCGGAGAACGAGTGAACTGCCAATTGGTTCGAAGTCTTCGCCTCTTGGCAATTTCCTTCCGTAATCTTACGGGAAGGGTTTCCCGCGACGGCTCATAGGAAGAGGCGATGGAAGCGTCTGAAACAGAAAGTGTTAGAAGGTTGTGTAACGACCTGACCTGCTCGTCCAATTCCTCCACGGATTTTGGGGGCGCAGGATGCGTTAGGCGTTCAGCAATTAGTTCGTTGAAATGGTCCCAATCGACCCTGACACGTATATCACCCTTACACTTTTTACTCCTGTCATCAGTCCAGCGACTGCTTTCTTTTGTTATTTAATTTATTTTGTAAATATAAATTCATAACGAATGCAAAAATTTTTTATTTTCTTATGGTAAGCGAAAATCAACACCTATGTCCGTACGTGAGTTATATAATGAAATAAAAACATTTCAATTTTTAAACCTACCGAAAAGTCGATACATTTTCGATTAAAGCATATATTCTTTACCCCTGACTGACAAAGAGCTATGTATTACATTTACAAGCGAATTATGTTGAGGTAATTTATCTTCATTTTAACAAGCAATTAGGGAATTGTGTTTTTTGTACTGTTCCTTTACAGCAATAATGATCCAAACTAAATTTATAGAGATTTATAATAATTTATGTTAAATGCTTTTTAAACGTGTCA
>JAGFPH010000915.1:355074-367033 GCA_018207615.1 Philaenus spumarius | reverse complement strand
ATAATATTTCAATAATGGTAGTTCATACAATTTTCACAAATTGTATTCGGGCATTGATTTTTCGTGGACATACGCTGTTCTATATTAAATTTCGTTTTAATGCTGACGTTTTAAAAAATTAGCGTAAATAATATTCGTACGTCGTATTCTTTTGGGGATATTTTGTCATTGTATTTTAAATAATATTTTAACAATGGTAATTCATACAATTTTCATAAATTGTATTCGGGCATCAATTTTTCGCGGACATACGCTGTTGTATACAAATTGCGTTATAATGTCGACGTTTTATGAAATTAGCGCTAATGATATTTCGACAATGGTAGTTCATACAATTTTCTCAAATTGTATTCAGGCATTGATTTTTCGCGGCCATACGCTGTTCTATATTAAATCGCGTTTTAATGCTGACGTTTAAAAAAATTAGCGTTAATAATATTCGGACGTCGTAGTCTTTTGCGGACATTTTGTCACTATATTAAATAAAATTTCAACAATGGTAGTTCATACAATTTTCATAAATTGTATTCGGGCATCGATTTTTCGCGGACATACGCTGTTGTATACAAATTGCGTTTTAATGCCGACGTTTTATAAAATTAGCGCTAATAATATTCGGACGTCGTATTCTTTTGCGGACATTTTGTCACTGTATTTTAAATAATATTTCGAAAATGGTAGTTCATACAATTTTCACAAATTGTATTCGGGCATTGATTTTTCGCGGACGTACGCTGTTGTATATTAAATTGCGTTTTAATGCCGACGTTTTATAAAATTAGCGCTAGTAATATTCGGACGTCGTATTCTTTTGCGGACATTTTGTCACTATATTAAATAAAATTTCAACAATGGTAGTTCATACAATTTTCACAAATTGTATTCAGTCATTGATTTTTCGCGGACATACGCTGTTGTCATATACTAAACAGCTTTCTTTTTATCCAATTATAAAAATAATCGTATGCAGCCTAGATATTTTTGGCTTACACAAATAGTGTTTAGCAAACAAATTTTATATTTTTATTAAATATGTGTTAAGGTTGGTGAATTACTCTTTATTTGTGTCATTTTATTATATTTGATGATTTTATTTTGATTTTTACAAAGGCTTGGTAATTTAGTAAAATATTTTATTACAAGTTGTGTTTTCATATTTACTCCACAATTCCCATACTTGATTAAAATTTTGTAGCTTGTTTTTAGAAATTTTATATTTTATGCACTTTATATTGTTATTTGTTTAATTTTTATTATTGAAAATAATAATATAAAGTGTATTGATGATTTAATTTCAACAGTTATATGAATTAGGAATCAATCACCATTTTGGTGATGGGTTAAAAGATTTTTGATAAATTTCAGTTCTCTAATAGTTACCCCTAGTCTATTTAACAATCCTCAAGTAATGAAGGTCAGTACAAACTTGTTTAAGAAAACAAAAAAAGTTAGAATTATCAATCTGAAATAAAATGCACAGTGCAAGAGTCTTCAAGAAGTATACATAGGTATGTCTTATAAAATTGTTCACTTTATTATCTTAAAAATAATATATTTAATAGAAACATGTGAATCTAAACCTTATGATCTTTGTCTTTTCTAACTTTCATGAAACAAGTTTTGGTTGAGGAATTTGTTATTTTGTTGAAATTTGATGAAATGAGAGTACTTATTTTACTTACTCTCAGTTGACCACTTTAATATTAAATATATTAATATTTAATATCAGTTGAGCACCGAATGGTGTGTAATGCATAATATAATGATAACCAGGAAAATCATTGAGAAACCTGGAAAAAACCTGGAAATAACCAGGAATTTCAAAAATCACTTTTGGTAGACACCCTGTTGTACGAAAAAAACATAAACTCATTTGTGTACTAGGTGTGTAAGTAACAGGAATTTCTTTTTTTGGAAAGAATTTTATTTATTTGTCTACATCAATGTTATCCTAATCAAAATAGTCCCCATTAGATATTATTTATACACTTATGCCAGTGCTTCTTCCAATCACCGAAACACTTCTGGAGCGCGATCTTTGGGATTGCGTTTTTAGTATGCGCTTTTAATCTCATCTATGTTTGTAAAACATCGGCCCTTTAAGGTTATCTTTATTTTTGAGAACAGAAAAAGTCACATGGAGCCATATTAGTCCAGTCATGTTAGACAAATTACCTAGAAAAAACAAGCTAGGGATTTGGTATGTATGTTGTATGGTAGCGAAATGCAACGAAGACATCAGTAGTGTAATATTTAAAGTTCATATAAAATATAAATGAAAAGAGAAAAGTTATGTTGTTGGTATGAAACTGCTTCAATGAAAAAATTCCAGTCTTTAAATTAAAACTAAAATTTGTTTGTTAAAAATTGTTTATAACTTCTCTTAACAATAATTAGTGTTTTTTTAAACAAATTGTCAAAATTGTTTTCCAAATATTGCATTTTATGGCTAAACGGTTAATTTTATTGAAAAATTTCAAGTACAAAAGTTGTAGCTCTTTTTGTAACACACATTTTTTATATAGAATGAATAGTTTTTGAGTTATGGGGGAAAAAATAGTTTTTGGATGCCATTTTCCAAGATGTCGGCCGTAACACAGGTTTTTTTTGCAAGGACTTTTAGGATGTTATTAAAGTAACTAAATACAACATACATACCAAATCCCTAGCTTATAAGAGTTTTTTAGGTAATTTTGATTTAAAATGTCTACACTATATTTGGCGAATTGCCATGAATAGTTTAGTTACAAATCCGTGCATTTTTTTCTAATTGCTTCATGCAAATGGCATTGAACGTGTAGGTATTATTTCTTATCGATTGTTTGACCTTGATGCAAGAACTCAGTGCACGATGCTTTAAAATTTAAGGACATAGTGAGCATAATCTTCACATTCGACCGCACTCTTGTTGAACTTTTTCTGGTCTTGACGATCCAGAATGCCTCACTGGGACAATTGAGCCTTAGTTTCTACGTTATATCCGGAAAGTCATGTTACATTACCTGTTATGACACGTTTCAGTAGTACTTACTGTTGGCGTCATTTAGCGACTTTATTTTGTTCATTTGTCGCTGATTTTGTTCAAAATTCAACAATTTTGGAACAAATTTTGCTGCTACACGTCTCATACCCAAAACAGTCGAAAAATTTCATGGCATGAGCCAATTGATATGCCAGTATTATAGCGACTTTTCTGATTGTGATTCAGCGATCAATCATAATCATTTCTTTAACCTTTTCCATGTTTTCATTGGTTGTTGATGTGCTAGGGCTTCCAGTGTGCTCGTCATCTCCAATATCTTTACGCCCGTCTTGGAAACGCATATACCATTCGTAAACAATAATTTACTCATTGCAGGCTCACCAGAAGGGTCAGTCCATATCAGATCAACACAGCTTACAACCTGACCTCTTCAGAACTTCATGAAATTTTGTACACTTATTTTAGTCCATAAAGTAAGGTTATTTCCAAAATTTCAATTTTTTTGTCAAGTATATTTTGAGATATAAAATTACAAAGTATGGAAAAAATCGCTAATTTTGGTAAACGTCAATACCTTTCAATTAATATAAACAGTAACAATAAACTAATACCGTATCTTGGTTATATTTCATTAACTTTATTAATCAATTAATATTGAACATGTAGCGTGTTAGTTAGAAAAAAGGCCAATCTACAACAACAACAAGAATAGAAGAGAAGAAGGGGCCTCATAATAATGATACATATGTTTACATAATATACCTATTAAGTTACTATTGACATCTTTAAATAAATAAACAGATTTACTTTACTTTAAAACTTTCCCTTGTTAATTTGATTTAAAAACAAAACAAACAAAAAACTTATTTATTCATTTTAGTCCTATTATGTCTCAAAAAGTCTTCAATTTAGTTGTTGCTAAGGGTTTGGTCATGACATCAGCTACTTGTTTATCTGTTGAAATCTTTTGAACTCCTAATAATTTACATGTTACTTTTTCTCTGATAAAGAAATGCTTTCTGTCTATATGTTTGGTCCTGCGATGAAACTCATTATTTTCAGCAAGTCTAAGTGTTGCTGAATTATCCACTTGAATAATTGGCTTATGTTTCAAATGACTGATTTCTTTGAAGAACCTCTTTAGCCAGATGGCTTCCTTCTGCATATATTATTACGACTCCTGAAGTAGAACGTCCAGTATTTAAACATCCACCAAAATCCGCATCGCTGTAACATTCCAAAACGTTATTTTCTCCATCTTGCCCGTAGACTATTCCGTAGTTGAGTGTACCCACTATGTATCGAAGCACTCTTTTTACTCGAACAATGTCCTCGGTAGAAGGACTTTCAAGAGTTCTTGACAGGAATCAAACGCTATATGCTAAATCCGGTCGAGCCCAGCATTAGATACATTAGAGCACCAACTGCTTGTCTTTATGGAAACTTCACACTTTCTTTCCCTGATGTTTGCATACTAGAGCACTTAAGCATTAGAGTTGAGATTGGATTACATTATGAGAAATTAAAACGCTCCAAAATACGTTTTGCATAGGCAATTTGACTTATCTTAATACTTTGTTCTATCATTTCAATTTCCAGTCCTAAGAAAAAACTTGCTTCTTTCCAAACAATTTTAAATTCAGATTTAAGTTGTTTAAGAAATACTTGTAAATTGCACTGATCAGTTGCAGCTACTAACCCATTATCGACATACCGTATCAATATTAATTTTTGTCGATTATGGACTCTGACAAAAAGACAGGGATCTTCTTTGCTTGGTATAAATCCTAAAGATTTGAAAAAAATTCCAACTCGATTGTACCAACATCTTGGTGCTTGTTTTAGTACAGTAAAAGTACTTGATGGACTTTGGGTACATTTAACATTAGAATTAATTCTAAACAAAGACTTAGAATCTATGTCGTCATTGCTTGATTCTCCTTCATAAGGTACAAGATGATCAGGGCAGTCTCTTTCCAGAAACAGTTTGTAAACAATGTATTACACGGCAGATTGTTTTTGCTCATTAATAAGATCTAAACTGTATCGTTTGGTAAATAATTTAATACTGTTATCAAAAAGTTGCAGAAATTTTGTGATAAGGGTTTTTGGAATCAAAAAAAATAAATCCTGATTTAGAACATACCGTTCATTCTTCAATGTTTTTCATGTCACAGTGCAAAGTGTTACAAGCCTTAAATTTCTGATTAGTAAGTGACAGCATAACTCATCCTAAGCATATACTCCTGGTATTTTGGTTGTTTTGGTACTTATTTTTTTCCGGAAAATCCACCACCATTTCTAGTTCACTGTATTCAAACTTTGTATGTGAAAGGTAAATATTTTAATTGTAGTAATTTATAATAATTTAGGTACGTACCTTTTGAAAACGTCAATAATTCCGAATCCTTTATTTGTGGATGACCGGTTTCGATCTCTTAATCAGACCATTCTCAAATCGTTTACTATATAAAAGTTCCGTTCAGCTGAACATAGTTGAAAGGCCTAAAGCATATCTAAGTGATTAAAACATCTCGCATAAGCTTTTTTTAATTCACAAAATATATAATGATGTTCAACTGAACGGATTTGAGAATGGTCTGATTAAGAGATCGAAACCAGTTATCCACAAATTAAAGGAATAGCCTAGGAATTGATGTTTTCAAAAGGTACGTACCTAAATTATTATTCGTACACCCTATTCCGGAGGCTAAAATACCTAAAATGAATAAAAATGCTGTAATTTACTATAAATGTGTTTTATCTTTCTTTCTTTTTTTTTGATTTGTTTTATCAAATTTTTCCATTAATTTACACGATTTTGAGAAATACTTATTTTATTTTTAGTTTGTAAAAAACAAAAAGACAAACTGATGAAATTACTACGAATAAGACCTGAATGATAAAAGCAGTTAATAAATGTACAAACTGGTTAACGAGTGTTTAAGATATGAACTTAGTTTTGCAATGGAAGTTAGCTTTAGATATATTAAATAGTAGGCTACATTAAATAGTTTCACCAAATTCTAAGAATTGTTGGCACAGTCAAAATCATCAGAAAACAATTAATTCATAAACTATTGGTCTACCTTCACTATCTACTTTGATAGTAACATTAGGATTAAGAGTAAAGACATTAACCAATTTCTTTTGGCATTGTGGTTATAATCAAAATTGATTATTATAAAAAATCCTTTCTCTTGTGGGCCTAAGGGACCTCAGAAATTGACAGCCTGCTAGTCAGACACAAATTATTAGCCTTGAATCAATATTCCCTTACTTAAATTACTTATAGCCTACACCCCAAAAAAATATTATATAGTTTCTACTGTAGTTTTATATTAAGCTTAAACCTAATATTTTATTTAAACATTATCACAGCTATATTAACGTGTTTATGACAAACTACAAGTTAGTAAAATCTTACTTCTTAGTCGCATTTATGTAAATAATAAAATTAATACTTCATTTATGTGAATGATAAAAACGTTACTTCGTAAAACGTGTTTCGATTACCAAGTCATTATTATTAATGACGGTTGCAGTTACAAAATTATAACTGATACTGATAATGATCACTTGGTCATTGAAACACGTTTTATGATTAAAAGTTTTTTGTGAGAAGCTGTGTTCATTTTGTTATTTATTTAGTAAGTCCAGTTAATGTTTAAATATTATTTCACATTTATGTACCGGTATTTGTTTTTTATTTATCATTTTCAGGCGTTTTATGTAAGAGATGGCAGGAGCAAGTATATTACTATGCTTTAGTCTTCCTAACTTGGTTCTTTGATCTTATCTGGGATGTTTCGGCGATGTCTGTCCGCTTGCTCTTCTATTTGTAAGTAAATATTTATATATAATACTGTTGAAATATAAATATTGAGTGTTTTACTTATTTTATGAAGTATTTTGATTCAAGCCTACTGTTTAGTTATTTGCTAGTTGTTTATGAATGTAGTTGTTACATAATGTATACAAAAGTTCAATGACATGGCCCGAAACGTAACTCCACACTGTAATTTTAAAATTATTATTACATGAACTGGAAACTCTTAACTTCAATGTCAGATATTATAAGTGGTGATTTACAATAATGTTTTGGAGGAAATTAAATAAGCTGTTGTACTAGTTCCTAATAGGAATCCATGGAGCCTCTAAGTTTAGTGTCAGATATTGTAAGAGGCGGTATATTTATTAGTGGTAATCGTCTATTGAGTGTAATATTAGCTGTATCATTACTAAAGAATGGTTGGTTGACATCTTGTGTGAAATGCAGTATATTTGTATATTTGCAGTATATATGCGGTGAGTTTGCAGTATATTTTAAATTTGAGCTTAGCTTCCTGTTTTTCAAAGTAATTTAAGAAAACTTTGACTTCTATTCTTTTGAATTTTTAATATAAGTTAGTGCATGGGTAAGTTGTTCAGGGTGTCTAGCAGTCGGGAAAATCGGGAATTAACATAGAAATGAAAAACAGTCAGGAAAAGTCGGGAATTAACATATAATTTTTTTTAAAGTCGGGAATATGCATAAAATTGTTTAAAACAATTTTTAGGTACATTGAAATATTCTCAACACAACCGAAAGGAATAGCAATCCAATTTGGCGTATGAAAATGAAGCTAAGCAGAGCAGGTATATGGGCTATTGTACATTATTCTTGGAAGTCAAGACGTGCCGTTACCATGCCAACGGGTTGGTGGTTGGGGGTGCATGCGCAATGATGAAATAATTCAAAGTAGTTAAATTACTATATTTTTATTACTAGTGTATTTGTGGTATGCTTTTCATATCATTATGTAAATGTAATGTAATATCTTAAGCGTTCCGTTAAGTAACCAAATAATACTGGAATGCGAACCATCAAGAACTATCGAGAACGGAATATTTAACGCTACGCTGCGAAGTTACAATGGTAGCCGATTTTATATGACCTTGTACGAGACTGATTGTTTATTTACAACTTTACTCTTAGGCTAGATTTATGCCCTGCGTTCGCGAACAGACGTATGTGTGGACCTGGATTGGTCCATCCATCCATCCATATTCATTGACAAATATAGTCAAGAAAAAAATGCCAGCCGATGAGAAAAAACTAAAAACTATACAGTAAGGTGAACGGCTTAGTTTGCCACATTACGGGAAAGTGACAAAGTGGTAGTGCGAGGGGGAAGGGGAAGTAGTGTGCCCTCCCTCGCTACTATCTCCTTCTCTCTCGCACAAGTACTCAAAATAGGTCGCCGTCTTTAAATCCATCTATAACTCCCATTGCAGTGATGGGTTGATTTACGATACCACCCATACTTTTTTTTTTCCTTTATCGATATCGAGAGTCAATAACCGAAACTCGATATCGAGAGATGTTCAGTTTAGTTTATATCATTGTTAAGTAAACACTTCTTGTTTTATTTGAATTCCAACTATTCATGCTTAAGCTTAGTTATTTGTACAGATGAAGGTAAAGTAGGCTCAAGGTCAACCACTTATGGATTCGTTTCTAATGTGTCTATTTATAGAATTAGGGTGCCTACTGTGATGAAAAGTTACAAATTGTATAGATCGGTAACTAAAGTATAATACTGTAATTATATTTGTTTTAGTTCGGGTAAAACATTTTGGACATTTTCGGGATTTACGTTACCCGTGATTTATGTTTTCCGTGGGAGTCCCGACAATTGCCTTTGTTTTACTTGTTACAAGTGTTATTTATATAACCTTTTCGGCGGACTTTAGCGGTTGTATTTTAATTAAGTTTTAACTCTGGTATCTTATAGAAACAAGAAAAAATTATTGTTCTCGTGAGTATAGGTTTTTTCGCTGACACGCTGTTTTATATTAAATTGAGTATTAATGACGTCGTTTTATAAAATTAGCGCTAATAATATTCGGGAGTCGCATTCTTTGCGGACATTTATCATTGTATTTTAAATAATATTTCAACAATATGTAACAATTCAAAATATTGATAAACAAAAAAAAAAAAACATAGTAAATAAATTAATCCAAGGAAAAACAACGATTATGAACTTTTATTTTATAGTTGCGAACGGGAATGAATGCCCGCAACATTTAACGGTAATAGTCTGAAATACGAAAGCAAACAGCTAAACGAATCGATGACCGTCACTATTTAATTAAATCAAAAACAATTTCACTGCTTTTCATTATATAACTAAAATAATCCATCGATCCGGTAGAGTTATAAAATAAATTAAATTCAAAGTTTAAAGATAGGCCTAAGTAACATTTATGAAATACAAACTCATTGCGATCGTCACGACATGAACGAATCATCATCACGAATTTTTCTAATATTAATTTATACAATCAGCTGTATTTTATAAGTAACAAATAATAATTATTTTCGGCAATAGACAAAGAGTATAAAAGCTAAATTATAGAATGACAAAGATAATAAGGAGTTATTCGGTATTTTCTCTATTTTATCCAAGTTATTATACCTTCAATATTAACTATCATATTTTCATTAAAATTCTAAGAAACATAATATGTTATAATTTTGATATTATCAAAATTATAATTTAAAAGTCATTACATTTTTTTTTTACATGCTCACTTATTCATTACCATTTAAAAAGAAAAAGAAATAGTGAAGAAAAAGAAATTTTCTCTATAACAAATGAAGCCTAAAAAAATTAAATTATTCTGGTGAAAATCGTTTTGAAAGGAACATTACATTTAAAACGGTGAATATTTGCCTATAAAAAAGAGGCCAGACTTAAAGGATCATAAGAAGAGATTTAATGAAGAATAAGTGTTAAAAAATATAAATATTTGAATTAAAAGATCCTATATAAATCAGAAGATCTTAAAATGGGTGAGATCATTCCATATTTTATAACCTCATTTAGAATATTTTTCATTTGAACTTAACTTTGAAGTTAATCAGAACGATTACTTATTATTATAGACAATTTCTTTTTTATGAGTATCCAATAACTTTTTATAAGTGAACGGTTATTTTTGTGTTGGATTATAAACTTGTGTGTATTTATCAGAGTTGAGAAAGTTAGTCTAATAAAGTAACTGATAGAAGTTAGAGTTAGTTGATCAAAAAAATAACTGAGTAGAGTTAGAAGTTAGCCAGGAAAAATCCTAACTGAACAAAGTTAGAAGTTAGTCAGCAAAAAAGTAACTGATTAAAGTTAGAAGTTAGTCTCCAAAAAAGTAACTGAATAAAGTTATAAGTCAGTCGGATTTTTATTTGCTTCAACTAGAAAAAGTAAACAAAAGTACATATTGTTATGTTATTTTTAAGATTTCCCAGGCTGTGTAAATAAAATAAGATATCTGATTTGGGTATAAAATAAGATAACACACAAAAGATACAAATTTATGTTTGTAATCATAGAACTGACTGCTGTATTAAAACAAAACACAGCAATTTTATTGTAATAGAAAACAGCTAACTGATAATGTAGACGTTCGGCAATAAAAAAGTATAAATAAAATGAATTGCCAATGCGCATTATAATGTTTTTGTACGATGTGTATCAATGGTTTGTATGCGCGGGAGACGAAATATATTGATTTTATATGGCAGCTTATTGTTTTTCTTCTAAAGAAATTAACTGTAATACGATGTTATTAGATTGTAAGATAATGTATCAACAAACATTGTATGGCAAGAAAATTGAAAATGAGAGAACTAAATTCTGTATGAAAAATCTAAGTTTGATCACTAAAAATAGAAATAAAGAATTGTTTGCAATTATCTTAAATGTAGCCAAAATGTTAAGAATGTTTGTGTCAGGTAAACATTTGTTTTTATTTACAAATTTTCGAAAAAACGAAAAATCTACAAAATGTGCAAAGTACAGTAACACATAAATTATTTTTTAGACCAAACAACGGTAACTAGAAATTTGCATGGCTAGTAGTAAATACCATGTAGGCTACTATAAGAAAATAATAACTTATTTACTCCCAAACAAACACTGTAACACTTACAGCCATGTAACAAGAATATTATGTGATGACATAAAATAATAAAATACCCATAATGACTAAAAGCATAGAGGTGTGGTCTGATTAAAATAAAAGACGCAATATATAATGGTAAACATTTGTAATTCTTATATACATGTATAAATTCTTTTGTGACGCAAAATAATTAAAGTAGAATCATTTAAATAAAAATAAAGTAAAGAATAGGCAGACAATAAATAAATAAAGTGGAAAGCAGACTTAAAGAATATCGATCAATAAAAGTGTATAATGTATATAAACTATATAAAAGTTCTTGGTATTTAAAAACAGTGGTGCGGTTGGAGTGAACAATTGAAAAGACAGGTAAATGATTGCATAACAAACATTTCAAGTAATTTTCTATCGATAGAATTAAAAAAGAAAACCATATATAAAAAGCACGTCATAATATCAGCGTATATGTCAGAACACAGAAAGAACATGGACTTGATTATAGTGATCATGAAAGTTATTTGGATATGGAAGGCTTTGTACTGCATCCTGAGAGACTCAATAACATGGCGTAATGTGCACGTATAACAAAATGTGAGAGGTGTGTTTTTTCAACAAAAGATGTAGTTTCTTCGACTTTGGAGTGATGAAAGTTGTATTAAAGTGACATGGGAGTGTTCCAGCGTTGGCACAATCTTCGGCAGTTGTTTTTATGGTGTTCGTTCGATGGAAAGTGAACTTGTAAATTTTCGACCATGTGATTCGGTAACATGAAAAAAGTGTATTAAACAAATAAGTGCAATCAGAGTGAAAATCCTAGGTAAAAAACATCGATTCAAACGATTCCGTGAGTAGTAATGGCCATAATGTTTAATTATTTCAGTCTGCAATTTTAAAATTTTAACCATTTTAACAAATAGCTTCATTTTTATTCTATTGCATCATACTTGTAAGATAGGCTTAGCAATATTTTGTACAAATTTTTGACAATTTAACTTGTTTGCCTTATGATGATAATGTATTTTTTTGTAA
>JAGFPH010000915.1:329744-352074 GCA_018207615.1 Philaenus spumarius | reverse complement strand
TTAGTATGTGGTGAATCATGGTTTAGACGTGCTCCTCCTCCTACAAAGCCTCCGGAACCTGTCTTACCTGGTGGACTGACTAATAACATATCTTTGCCTGCAACGGGGGATGAAGCAATGAAGAGGCTGTTGGCTTGCAAAGGAAAAGATCCTTACAGGTAAAACCAATAACTTAATTTGTACTTTATTGTGTGAATGATGGATTACAAATAATTGATTAATAACAAAAGGGCACATAAGTCAAAAGTTGCTTTTGAGATATTGAGCCTTCAAGTTTTTAAACACCTAATAACTCTCAAGATATAAATGATTTATTACATAATTATATCACAAGTGTTTTTTAACTACTTACTTTTTATCTCCATTGTGAGTTTGACCTTAAAAGTTGTAGTTTAAATTAGAGAGTCAAATAAAGTAAGTGTGTTATGTGCCTAACCAAAGTTAGGTTGAAAATAATGTGTAATCTAAGATTTAAAATATTCATTTATTGTACACTCAAAAAAGTATAAAATACCTTGGTAGTTACTTATGACTACAAAACTAACTTTTTGGCAAAAGTAAGTATGTGGAACAAAAATAACTATAGGTGTAATGAGGCTCATCCTATATTTGTTCAATCCAATCACGGACTCTTTGGAGCAAGTGTGTTTACAAACACTTCTTACATCATTTATCTTACTAACAGTGGGGAGGGGGGAAGTTGTTAGGTCAACCCTAGGCCTGGCACTATTAAAGCTAAAATTGGGAAGATAGTTTTTAGTGTTTTGCAAGCATTTTTTTTTTAATTTGCCAAAAATAGTAATTCTAATCCCAATCCAGAAGTGTTCTGTACCTTTTTTGTAGAGAAAGGTTCAAAGAATTCATGTATGCAACTAAACAATTTTTGATTTAAAATTGTAAAAGTTATTAGCTCAAGAAACAAAGAATGTTCAGTTACGAAAGGTAAAAAATCAACTTTAGGCCTACATAACAAGTAGTAAACATTTTTTGTTATTGTTTTCATAAGCGTAAAAAAGTTTCATAATTTATTTATAAATAGAACTGCATAAAAACATTTATCAATTTCAAATTTCTTATTTTGAAAACATCAGTTTTTATGATTCAACTACACGACTTCTAACAAAACTAGGCCTAGTTTGAAACGTAATTTACTTATATATGCTTTCCCTAAAAATGAAATATTATTATAACAAAGTGTAGAGAATAAATTAAAGAAAAGAACTTTATACTTGTCTTTTCTTAGTTCACAAAAGTGTTTGAGTTATCTTTATTTTAATAACAAAATGACATCAATCTAATAAAACTTCGCCGGTCGATATAGGACGCACAGGAAGGGACATTTGATAACGTGGGAGGGACAGGCGCCGGACGGTCTCACCAGTATGCCTTAATTATGTACTTTCCACTGCTGTCTAGACAAACAAATAACTGGTTATATCTAGTTTACTTCCCACTGTTAGAAAGATCAAACTATTCTCTACAAAATGCTATAAAGAAATCTGTGAAAACATAAGGAATTGTAGGCGTTATCTCGGTTGACAAATGTGCCTGTTTCATTGGTTGAAACTGTCCAATCGGAAGAGTTTACAGAAATCTTTGTCATAAATCGTGTAAAATAGTGTCATCTGATTGGAAAGCACTATTAGAAAGATAAAATCTTGACGAATCCAATGGTATCTGTATAGAAATATTTGTGTAGATAGTCTTGAACGGTTCTATTACGATTGGATGATTTTGAGTATATTAATTAATCGAATATGCAAATGTATGCAAATTTACGCATTTGTTCGAAATGGTTGCATCTTAATTTGTTTGAGAGAACGTCACTCAGTGCAGTCTGTCACGGGGAGGGTTAACATTCTTAAGAGTTTTTAAATTGTTGAATGATGCCAAGTACGTAAACATTGGTGGTACATTGGGAAGTAGTTTTATGAACACAATACACTTTTCATTTCATTTTATTTAGTCCTTTGACAATGTACATTGCATGAGACAAGTCATTATTAGATATAATGCTAGACAATAAATAATCTACAGATTTAATTTTAAAAATATTTAACAAAAAAAAAAAAAAACGTAAAACAATATAACATGTATAAATAGAAAATAACATTAATTTATAAAGTGGCTGTCATTCATCCTTTTATACTTTTAAAAACTACAACAATAAAACATTTTATACAATCAAAACTTTTAAAAATATTATACACTTTTACAGTACATTTAAAAAACATTACACAAATACAGTAGAAATGACAACTTAAACAGAAGAAAACTGCTACACCCAGAGGCAAAAATAGACCCCGCCACTGAGATCCCCACGTTCAAGAAAGTCTATGGTGCACAAACTCCTCCACCGAATAGAACGACCCAGTCAACAGAAGCTGTCTAAACCTGCTTTTAAAAACCTTATAAATTATTTTCATTTTTAATATTTTCTGGGAGCTTATTAATCAAACGTCCACCAGCTTGGGAAGGGAGTTTGTTAAAAAGGCTTACTCTGTGCTTTTTAGCACGTTAGTTACCTGCCTGTCTGGTGCCATAATTGTGTATGTCCTTGTTCTGGACGTGATCACACTTAAATTTGAAATATAGGACTACTTCAAGTATATAAATACTTGGAATTGTAAGAATACCAAGCTCCCTGAAGACATTCTTACACGACTGGAATTTCCTTAGTCCTGCTACCAGCCTAATAGCTTTCTTCTGCAGGACAAATATTCTGAGAAGATTCTGAACAGAAGAACTTACCCAAAGAAGGATTCCATAGCACAGGTGAGGAAATACTAACCCGTAATAAGCGGTCAAAAGAATAGAGGGTGTACAATATGGTTTTAAGTTTCTCAATGCAAATATTCCTGAGGCAATCTTTGCACTGATACTATCAATATGATTCCTTCAAGAAAACTTATTATCAATAAGGAGGCCCTTTACTGAGAACTTACTGAGTTTACTTCCTCAAGTTCTTCCTCTCCTAGAAAGACACTTGGCGCCTGGTTCATGTCATGCTTTAGACTAAAATACATGTACTTAGTTTTTCCAGGATTTACTGCCAAATTATTTTCATCCAAATACTGATTTGTGGCATTGACCTGTAAGAAAGCCTTTTGCTCCAAACTTTCTAAGGAGTTTGCTTGAAAGGTCAAAGTTGTATCGTCAGCAAACTGAATTAGCTTATCCACGTTTATTACTGACGAAAGGTCATTTATATAAATTAAAAACAGTATTGGCCCAAGAACTGATCTCTGAGGGACTCCACATCTCAACTGGACCTGTTTAGACAGCCTTCCTGCAACAGACACACTTTGTGACCTACTACATATGTACGATTCCAACCATAATAGAGGTTGCCCGCGAATGCCAATTTTTTCACACTTATCCAGCAATAGTTTGAAATCCACACAGTCAAATGCTTTTGAAAGGTCCAGAAAAATACTCATAACTTTATTTTTTTTATCCAAACCTTCCACAACAAAGTCCATTAACTCGACTATTGCATCCACTGTAGACTTACCTTTTTGAAAGCCATATTGGCCACTAAAAAGGATATTAAATTTTTTTAAATAGCTAAGAAGTTGTGCCAAAAAAAGTTTTTCAAAAACTTTACTGAACACAGGTAATAAAGAAATTGGCCTATAGTTATTTATATCCTCCTTTTCTCCCTTTTTAAAGAGTGGAAGTACTTTAGCATGTTTTAATTTTGAAGGGAATACTCCCTTAGAAAATGAAGAATTAACTAAAACCATAAGAGGTTTGATAAGTTCATCAGAGCACTGTTTGATGAGCCACGTGGAAACTCCATCAATATCAGTAGGAATAATATGTGTCCAAATGCTTTCTATATCCATACATTTTGTATCACCACAAACTTACACATATTGCACAAAAAGAGGTAAATTGAGTGAAGTTGATTGATTTATTTCTGTTTAGCTAGTAGGCCTACTATTTTTCAAAGCTTAGAACATTTAGTATAATGTTATTAGCGAATTTCCATAGGGAAAATGAGCTATTGCAGTGACCCTTATGGTAAGGCCTAAGGTCGGGAGTAGCAAATGAGCACCAATCATGGTCCCCAGAACACGTCTTGGAGTGTCATTAAAAATCATACATGTGTTCGCACTCTAGCGGCTGAATTTTAAGTCCGATTTGGTCCAAACTTGGTACACATGTTGGTTGTCTAGGCCGCTCGGACGAGTTCATTAGCCAAAAAATCCACCAACCGGAATCACGTTTTTTGACTGGAAGTAACTATTTTTTGAGATTTTTCCTACGAGAATGATTTTTTTTAGATGGGAGCATCTTCTCATCCGAGGCCGGTGGTTGAGTTTTTACGCTGCAAGCCAAGTGAAGCTCATAACCCGAGGCCACAAGATTGAGGTGCAAACTCGCAAAGCGAGTTTTTCCACTGCGAGTATAACGAAGGAGTGCGTGAGTCGAAGCTGGAGGCTTAGGCGCAAACAAATTCTACTAATATATTTTGTACAAATAGGCATCTATTCAGCACCGTCCCAGTAGACCTATTTCCCAAATAGTTGGTTGAAACCAAAAACATAGGCCTATAAACTTAATTTTGGAAATTTGCTCAACTCACGTCAGCGGTTCAGTTGCGTGGTCGAATTATCACTAATGACCAACTTGTCTATTCTGTCCACAGTATATTAGGAGTGACGGGTCATTGTACAGATGACGACATTAAGAAGTATTACAAAAGACAAGCAGTTTTGGTACATCCGGATAAAAATTCACAACCCGGAGCCGAAGAAGCTTTTAAAATTCTTGTACATGCTTTTGAACTTATTGGTGAACCTGTAAGTATTGTTTTAAATTGGTACTGTTAAATGCTTTAAACCAACTTTTTTTTAAAGAAATTTTTTAAATAATTTATACGTCTGCTATATATTATTTATGCATATCATGTTTTCTCCAGTGGTTATGGTTAGCAAGTTTCTTTTATTTTTATACCATATTACTTTGGCTTTGGTTTATTTGTATTTACAGTATTTATAGATTATCAGAAATAATTGGGGATAGGGGGTATTCGGATAACCGATCTTAACAAGATAAAATGAGACTCTGTGACGGCTTTATTGCCATTGCTGTTTTTGTAGCCTTTCTTATTGAGTAATGTTTTGAAAGATTCTTTAAATATTTCAGCTGCTTCATTATCAGCCGACAGTTTCCCCTCTGGGTATCCAGTTCCCTAACTTAATGTCTGGATTTGAAACGTTTCAGCCAACCAGTAATTGCTTTAAAAGCAGGTTTACCGCCTACTTTCTTGATATGTTCTTGAGCTTTTTTACAAATTAAAGGGTCACTTAATGGTTGTACACTGCAGTGTCAAATTCCTGATTTTGTGACATTTTCATTATTTTTCCTTATAAGTTTCCCTCTTTATTCATGATAGCATTACTGTTCTTTTTAATTTCCGATATTTTTGTGTTTCCAATTCCATATTCCTAAGCTAAGTTTGATCCCCTAGCACGTCTCTTTAACTGCTCAATTATTTTAAGTTTATCAGCAACACTAGCACTACACGTTTATGTTCAGTCGACATTGCTGTACAGTGTGAACTAAATAACACAACAAACTACAGTACGGTTTGAAATAAAACGAAGGCTTACACACCAGTGCCATGTAGGCCGGAGGGAGGATGGGCAGTGCAAATACCGGCCACAAACGTCAGTTCAGCTTGGCGCGCCAATTGGAATTTGCTGTTTGGAATTTACATTTTTAATGACCAGTATTCGTATAATCGACACTCTACTGTATATATAATTAAATATATTTACCATACAAATTTTATTATTTGTATATAAATTGAATTTATTGCTTAGAAAATATGGAAAAAAAAATACTTTTTATAGTTTCTTTATTTTTTTTTTGTGGATTAATGAGTAACATATAGAGACATTTCAAGTTTTTATGACTATTCTCATACTTTCACATAGATGACAATAATGTATGATCTACATGTATGTAAAATACATGAAAATAAACAGTACCAGGAACTGGCACATACTTTCTCACAAATATATTTAAATTCATTATTAAACAGATTCACTGTGACTTCATAATCGTAGGTGGGGTAGGAGAGGTAATTTATTAAAGTAGGAGATTAACTAATAATTATTATTATCTAGAGAGAAAACTATTCGATCGATTTCGAACAAATTTACACCAAACACGTTTAGGGCTGTATAGATGCACGAAAAAAGGTTTAAAAATTTTTGAAAAACAACCCCTTTTATGGCAAAAAACCCCTAAAAATCAGTTATTATTATTATTAATAGCTAAACGAGAATTTTTAGAAAGATGCGGTTTTTTGCATATGGTAGAGTACATTAAAGGCTACAAATAAGCCAAATTTTATCAAAATCGTTAGAGCTGTTTTTTTATTAAAAAAAATAATAACTGATTTTTTGTGGGTTTTTTTTGCCAAAAGGGGATTGTTTTTCAAAAATTTTCAAAACCTTTTTTCGTGCATCCATACAGGCCTACTTGACATGTCTGGTGCAAATTTGTTTGAAATCGATCGAATGGTTTCCGCTCTAGCTTTGTATACATACAGACAGACATTTTGTAAAAACTACTTTTTTGGACTCAGGGGGTCCCAAAACGGGTTTTCCACAAAAGTCTCAACATCGATTTTTTTTGCGATCACTATACTTTCTCTATATACTATAGTATAGTGAGAAAGTAAAATGGTATGAAAATATTTCTTTGAGTCATGCATAATAGGAAAATAACAATTTGGGGTACTGTATATTATAGTACCCTACATTTAGTATTCATACTTTATAGAAAAAAGTCTTAGTATAAAAAAGTATTACCTTGTAGAAAGGGTAATTAATAATACCTTTCAGAAATCAATTATAATAATTTCTGTTTAAATCAAATGTACTCATATATCCTTTTTTTCAACAAAAGCTATTTCTTTCAATCAGCTTTTATGGATTGTAACGCATGCAAAATATTAATATAATACACCTATAATCGCACAAACCATTGCACCAAACTCATAGTTTTTAACTGCATACTTTTGCTTATATAAATTTGTGTGTGACAAGAAGTTTTTGCATTGAAAGTAAATATGGTGAGCACTTTAGGAAAGACGCAGTGCTTATGACCGCTGTGTGGCAGAAACACATCAGGTGGAACAAGCCTGGAGTGAACTAAGCGAACTACTAACACAACTCCATCACAAAATGGAGTATGCTGCAAATACAATCAGGTAGCCTATTGTCATCTTTTGTTTTTATATTTTAAAACTGTGAGTACAAGGCAGGTTAGGATACTTACGTTATAACTGATATTAAATGTGGTATAAAACCTTACAATAAATTTAGGAAAACAAAGTTTTAAATTATGTTCGATGTATGATTATTTAAGATTGTTAAACAAAAGAATATTTATAATTTTTATATTTTATATTTACATGCTACATATACGGGATACAGCTGTCATAATCCTTATCATAATAATAGGATCATTTACAATAATGCGATTTAATAGCTTGTGTTAAAATACAAATTGTTATTTATAACAAACATTTTAACGGCCATCTGAGTATTCAGGTTTAAAAGATTATAGCATTTTTAACCTTTTAAACATACAATATTTGATACTTTAAAACAAAAATAAATACGCTAATTTAATTAAATTTGTATTTACTTATTACTTAAAAAATATTTTATAATAACTGTTTTTTAGGCTACACCCACCTTATTTTTTGACCATGGTGCAATCTCTTGCTCTTCTGTTGTCGAAATTGTCAACACCACAAAACAGCACAAACAACCACACAAAAGCACATAAAAAAGGGGAGTTACCGAATTAACACGGTCGTCAAAGTCACAAAAAAAAACACAGAACACAAGAAGAACATGAAATTGCACAAAATTGTCTTACGTTTCGCGAAGACTGATAAACACTTCACTTCTTCAGAAACCGATATATTACGTGCCTTTAGGTAGACGAAGGCACATAATATATCTATATCTATACAAGGTGATTCAGTAAAGCGTAGTGGGATATGCAGATTCAGATTCTACATGCAAAAATAAGTCGAAAATGTAGTATAACATTTTTTCGATTTCTGCTTAGTTTAGCCGTAATCCGCCATTTTGAATTAAAAAAATAAAAATTAATAACTCAAAAGCCCTTGGCGATATTTTTATAAAACTTGGAATACATTTTAACTCTATAGCTATAAACATTTTCAAAAAATATCTTTGATCAGACTAATCAAATTCCAAAATGGCGGACAAAATTTTGTCTTTTGTACATTTTTTGTAAAGTTAACAGTTTTCAAAATATTCTACGTTAAAAATTTGTAACGGCCGCCATTTTGAAAGTTATAAAAATAAATTCTTTGTGTTTGGTACATTTGTTAATCGTAACATTATAAAATGCTTATTCCAAATTTGAACTCGATATTTTATCTATTTCCAGAGTTACAGCGAGTCTTTGTAAAAATTTAAAAGGGGCGGATTACGGCTAAACTAAGCCGAAAGCGAAAAAATGTTATACTACATTTTTTACTTATTTTTGCATGTAGAATCTGAATCTGCATAGCCCGCTACGCTTTACTGAATCACCCTGTATATTTCTTTTTATGACTTTGACGGCTGTGTTGAATCGGTAACTCCCCTTTTTTATGTGTTTTTGTGTTGTTGATTGTGCTGTGTTTTGGTGTTGACAATTTCGACAACAGAAGAGCAAGAGATTGTACCGTGGTCCAAAAAAAGGTAGGTGTAGCCGAAAAACAGTTATTATAAAATAAATATCACCCCGCCTAAAAAGTTTACTATCCTTTAGAATTAAAAAATATTCAACGCAATTTACAATAAATCATATGTAGCAAATTGTAACTACAAAAGCTACTAGTGCACTTAAGTACATAGTCTGTAGGCAGTTAAGTTATATAATATTAATATTTAGATAAATTAACATAATGTAACACACGATATTTTAAATAATTAGACAAAAATGTCAAGTTCAGTAACATTTAAAACAAATATGAAGTCATTAGCTAGCTACATCTAAGTTTAGTTCAAAATCAAATAAATTTGGATTAAATATAAATACAGCATATTAATAGTATTTTTTATTGTCAAAAATACTTTTACTTTTAGTAAACCTTTCCATAATCAAAATTACAAATGCAAAATTGAAACAAAAATACTAGCATTATTATTTATGTAAATATTCAAATAAATACATCAAATTATAAAGTCTAACCTACTTTAACTCTCTGTCCTGGCTGACTAACTGACATAGAACCAATGTAGAGCAAGAGCTACTTAACCCTACAACTGTCAATGTTAATTTTTTTCGATGAAATCCGTTTTTTGCGTTTTACAAGCATTTTTTTAAAAATTCGCTAAAAATAGTAATTCTATCCCAATTGAAAAGTGTTCCATAGCTTTTTTGTAGAAAAAGGTTCAAAGAATTCACATATGCCAGTAAAAAATTTATTAATGTAAAATTGTAAAAGTTATTAGGTCATGAAACAAATAATGTTCAGTAACGGAAGAAAAGTTTCAACTTTAGGCCTACATAATAAGTAGTAAAAATTTTTTGTAATTTTTTCGTAAGCGTAAAAAAGTTTTGTAAATTAGTTCTAAATAGAGCTGTATAAAAACATGTATCTATTTCAAATTTCTTATTTTGAAAACACCAGTTTTTATATTCCAAATACACGATTGCTAACAAAACTATGCCTAGTTGTAACGTAATTTACTAATATATGCTTTGCCCAAAAATGAAATATTATTATAACAAAGTGTAGAGAATAAATAAAAGAATTGAACTGTATACTTGTATATTACCTTATCATAAAAGTGTTTTACTTAAAATCAATTGAATTACAAAAGTGAGATAAAACAAATGAAACCTCGTGCGGACAAAGGAAATTCAAAATATGACCGATGAAGACAATGGAAACAGCCTTGTTTTGCAATCTCAAGCGGTAGTATGAATTCTGTGCAAATATGAAATTTCAACTGCTGTTTTTGAATAACACCTAACCAATCAAATATAGTTTTCTTTACACCCAACGAAAGATTGAACTTTGGTCTATAAATAGATATAAAAAAGTCTATTGAAATAATTCGAATTATAAGAGATATCTCGAACGCAAAATGTGCTGTTTTATTGGTTGAAATCTGACCAATTGCAATGGTCTACAAAACGCCCCACAACTTTAGAACTATTTGTCCGATTTTTTATTGGATGGCAGTTTCAGATAGGTAAAAGTGTGATGAATCCTTCAGTATACAGATATAAATCAGAAAAATACCGGGCGGGCTGTATTGAGAGACATAGAAACTGGAATTAAAGGTAGTTTCGGCGCATTAAAATTTGCGCGACATTGGCTTTTAGAAAACTCAAAAACTGCAACGATGATTATGTATGTAAATATACGTTTTAGAAAAAAACTTGTAAATACAAAAGTTAAAGTTTAGATCATTTCCTTTCCAACGGTTTCTGATTTATTGTGATTGGATGATTTTTAGTGGGTGAAATATTCAATACAAGTTGAGTTGTCACAGACTACACAATTCACTACGGCAGGGCGTTGAGACCACTCAATTTGAGTGGTCTGACAGTTTGAGGGTTAAGATAAAAATACGGAAATTTAAAGATATATTCTTATGGAGTCATAGATTTACATTAAGCAAGGATTTTAAAGCATCAAAATAGTGAAAAATCGGGGATTCAACCCTGGCCTTATATCAGATAAAACAGCTGATTCAGATCGGAAGTTTAGCAACACATGTTTGTTGAATACATTTACATTGAAAACCATAGCAACCTTCTTAGCAATAGAATCAGTTTATTATTCTTCACAACCAATAGCTTTTTTAGGATAGGTTAACAAAATAAAAGCAAACTTAAACAAAAATGAACGAAAAATGCTTACTTTATTATGATTCAATTCAAACATCTGTTGTTATATATATTATAAATATCTGATTTGGATCAAAAACTTATCATAATTTTAGGTTCGGCCTATATTGAACCAAAACTTGTTTATTGGAAGCATTTGTTTGAAATGTTGATTATTAAAATATTAATGGAGAAATTACAATGCATGGTGTAATGCAAATTATTGGGGATGGTGCTTGTCTTTTTTAATCTCTGTCTTACATTATGTGTAGGTTACCTCTACCCATCCTACTTACATCCAAGTGCCTCTATCCTAATCAATCACCATTTTTGTGAAAATATCAGTGTATACAATAATCTCTTTCCATTGGCTTCACCATGAGTCGTCGAGCTAGCCTAGACAAATAGAGCCTCAAGTTAGTTGCACATCTCTTGTAAATCGTTATCAATGTATACTTGAAATAATAGAGTAAACCTTGTTTACCCCATGTCACACTGACTTTTATAAAGTTTTGTTATACAAATAAGGGAAACATCTTGTTCTACAAAATGTTATTGAACACTTTTTGTATTAAAACAATCTTTTCAAATGAAATTCGAATGAGAAGTTATTTCAACTTTATTTACAATAGAATAGGATGGGTCTGATTCTCTAAAAAAATACAAAATAAATTACACTAAACAGTAATGGGCTGACAATGATAAAAAGTACCTATAACACACACATTTTTATTTTTGTAGTGAAAATTGTTTCTATGAAAGTAACAAATTATAAAAACCTACTACATGGATTATGTAGATTGCCAACATTAAAAGAAGTTTAAAATTATGTAAAAAGTTATTATTAAAAAGTTTTTTACATTATTACTAAACAAATTATTGTTATCACTTAATAAACCATATGCCATATATATATATGTAAGGTAATATTTGTTAATAATACATGCATTTGCTCACCTTAATTTTTTATTTGGTGTACTACTAGAAAGGTAAGATCGTTACTCTGAGAAAAAGTGTTCAGATTTCAGAAAAGGTAATCCCGCAAATCTTTTAGTATACATTTCTATTTCTCAAAATTTTGCACACTAGGCACATGCCTAAAATGCCTAGTGGAAAATGCTACAATGTATAAGCTATAAGCAGCAGTTTTGGAGGATGCAGTTTTTAAATCCTTTCTCAGCCCAACATACAAATAAGTTAACGCACAAACTTGATGTATCCTATAAGAACTAAGTGTAATAGTAAAGTTCCTAACAACATATATTACATCTTTTCTATAAGGTTGTCAGTTGATCAGTTGTCTAAAACATTTATACTTGATGGGCTCTATTATTTGTTTGGCAGGTGTACAAACTGTGGGAAACGACATAAACGTGTTGTAATGCAGAGACCTTGCTATGCCGCTCGATTCTGTGCTCAATGCAAGATACATCATTCTGCTCGAGAAGTAAGCTAAGCTCCATGACTTATGTGATTGTTTATTTTAGATCTCGAATTGTTTTATACTGAGTGTCCAGAAGTTACTCGACCAAACTTCAAGAACTGATTGGGTAGGACAAAATATAAAAGAAATGCCATATACAGTAGTTGTATCAGCTTAGTATTCTATCTAACCACCATTTTGTTTTTTTACAAAAGCATTATTAGGCAATAGAATATTGAGTTTAGTATACAATGTTTTACACGTCTTTTCGAAGCAACGTATGATATTGAATATTTTCAAAATGTACACTATTTCAAATTTGTTATAACCCAAAAACTTTGGAGTTTATGAAAAATTTAGTAAAGATGAAATAATTTCTTTTTTAAACACAAAAAAAATGTTTTTATTGTAGTTAGAAGGATATAGGAGTTATTAACAACAACGGGAAACATAATTTCTTGGTAAATGACCACAGTACTCAAGATTGGCTAAAACCAACATTTTTTTTAATTTTACCCAACCATGGTCACTTATAAAGCCCCTAATTCTCCCTAATCCTAATCTGTTCACACTTTTCAAATAGTCTAAAAAATTTCTTGTGGTTCTTCTTTCTCAGATCTTACAACCATTTTTTATATGATTAATTTCGCTTTCTTAGAGAAGTTTTTAAAACTGAGCGGTTTCTTTACGGTTTGCCTGCTGCAATTCTGACTTTTATTTCAATTTTAATTTCTTCATCACTATTTGGCCCGAAATTATATTCTCTGATGTTTACTGACACAAGCATATATGCGTTAACTTTCTCAATTATTGATGAGACCTAATTTGTTGTATGTCCTTTCCAATATATATTGTTTTTCTTCACTAGCTTAGCCCTTTGCGAGTTACTCATGTCTGTTGGCATCATGGAGGCAACTACGACCATTGACATGATAGTAAAATTATATATTTTTTGTAAGATTATACATTATTTAGTCCAAGCAGAGTGACAAAATGTATACTTAATTTTTGGAACTAATATTGACTTGAACACATGCCACAAAATTTCAGGAAAATAATGTTCAGCTGGCTATAAAGTCTAGTCATTATTCAGCAGTGTATTCAGTTGTACTGCATCTGCCATTGTTTCTTTCTGTTTATTTTTTTACATTATTATTAAACTTTTTTTGTATTATTCATAAAACGTTTGTGAAGTGTTTATTGCTATATTGAAGATAATTTGTGTTCTCCCCACTATTTTATTACAAAAATTACGAGCCCAGATTATGTAGAACTAGTTTAGTGACCTATATATTTTTTTAATTTTGTTTATTGCCTCTAAATTTATTTACATTTTTGGAAAATTTAGTATAAACCAATTTAAAGAAAAAATAAATTATATTAGTAAAAATTATTAGCATTTTTAGTTTTTGTAAAAAGATTAGCCTAAAAGTAATTGACCGTTCCGTTTTAAGTAGTAATTAGTCTCCGTTTTAACTCGACCGTTCGGCATTTCGTCTGTGTGTCTGTCTCACGATTACGGCCAAACGCCTTGACCGATTTTGATGATTTTTTGCATGAATGTTCCTTATTCCTAGGCCAAGCCATGTTTATATACGGTTTTTTCCATTTTTCATTTTTAACACCTTAAATAAAATAAAAATGGCGGCCGGACCGTTTCTCTCAGTGTAAGCCTTTTTTCCAAAGCCAGTTTGTGGCTTAACCGTAAGTCGAATTTAAAAACTAATAATCTTTTGCGGGTAGTAAATTAGATTTCAAACAAAATTGTACTCTTGATTTTTTTCCGTATCTCTAATGGTAAGCTCACAAAATGGCCTTAAACTTCAAATTTGTTAAAAATTTTCCAAGTTTTTGTATTTCAACCATGTTTTTATACGTTTATTTTAAACCAATTCAAAAATGTTCCATACCTTTTTTGTAGATAAAGGTTTAAAGAATTATTCATATATGCCAGTAAAAAAAAATGATTGAAGTAAAATTAACAAAGTTATTAGCTCAAGAAACAAGCATGTTCAGTAACGAAAGGAAAAAGTTCAACTTTAGGCCTACATAAAAAGTAGTAAAAATTATTGTAATTTTTTTCATAAATGTAAAAAAGTTTTGTAATTTAGTTCTAAATAGAATTGTATAAAAATATTTATCAATTTCAAATTTCTTATTTCGAAAACACCAGTTTTTATGTTCCTCTACAAGACTGCTAACAAAACTAGGCCTGTTTTCAATAGTAAATTAGGAATATATTATTTGCCCATCAAAAAAATGACCGTTGGACACTGTGGGATGTGTTGGTAGTTGATGGGTTGAAATCACTATCACGACGTTTTGACATCGTTTGTTTTCATTATTTCTAATATTTGAATATGATATATGATATGAAAGTTATGGAACTGTAAATACATTGTTAAGTTTTAGTTATTTAAGTATGTAAATATTTAATTCTATGTTTTCCCTCTATAACGCGATATTTGTAGCTATCTTACGCATTATTAACTTAAATAAAACACAATGCCTCTAAAAGAAAATCTTTAGCAGTTCTTTCTCAAGAAAGAAAAAAAAACGAGAACTAGAAATCCCGGAATTGCGGGAATTGCAAAATAATGTTTCACTGGCTAAACCTTGTGCTTACTTCCTTATTGGCACACTATTTTTAACCTAAGCTCAAAACCACATTTGTTATTTAAACGAGTGATGTCTACTGTTCACAGAACTACTAGTATACAAAATTAACATTAATTGGTTCTGCAGGGAAATTCAGTGATATTTATGTTAGTTCACAAAGGGTTGCCTACACGTACAACAATCTTCAAGGCCAGGTTAAACAGTGTCGGTGATAAAGAGGATGCCCTTCACGTATTACCTCGAACCTAACAGTTACATTACAGAGCTTGAGTTTTAGCGCTGTACACGGTTTTTTGCAGTCTAATCAATTTTAGTATCATCCAAGAGATTTCAGGATCAAGTGCTTAGTGCAAAAGTGTTGCTTCCACATTACCTAATATGTAAATATTTCATTCCTTTTTATTTCCTTTGATTTATAAATTATTTGTATAGATTTTCAATCAGTTTTCGGAAATGACCTAAACGCTTTGTCAATCAATCCAGTAAATTCAAAAGCTTTAAGTATACAAGTTTCTTACCATTTATACCTTTTTGAAACAAAATTAAATTTGCTTACATTTAATAATGAAATTTTACAGACATCTTTTCAGACTGATTAATTATGAAACATTTTTGTCAGGGTGATATCTGGGCGGAGAGCTGGTTTCTAGGATTCCTATGGCATTACTACGCGTGCATGGAAGGAGCTGTGTACGATATAACTGAGTGGGCTGCTTGTCAGGCGGATAATTTGAAACATTTGAAAGCCAACAGTCATGCAGTTCAGTATAGAATAGTTCTCGGCAAGCAGTCAGCTAATTATAGAAATAAGGAAAACTATAGGTAAATTACTTTAGTTCTACGATCTTTAAATAGTTAACACAAATTATTTAAAAGGTTACATATTTAAATCAGCATAAACATTTATTTCTTATGTATATAAATGGCTGTAATTGCTGTAACAATATAAATGGGGAAAATTACAAGTTCTGATATCCAAACTGGATTGTCTTGCAAAAAAGGAGATCATTGCCAAGTTTCCGATAACTACCTAAGAAAATAAAAAGGAACTTTTGAAAGAAATAATATTTGGAGACTATTTTTAATCTTATACTGCTTTACTAGAAATGTTTCACTAAGCACAGATACAAGTTAAAATAAACAAGAATTCTTTGTCTATGATAGTAATTTTAAGGGAGTATTCTAAGTAAATTGTTAATTGATATTCAAAAGTTGTGATAAATACACTGAAAAAATAAATAAAGTAAAATACACCAAGTATGAGGTTGTTTCAAAGTATCAACAAAATGATACACAAAGGTTGGTTTACTAGGGTGTGTACCTCCTAACATCACTTATTTTTTTAGCAACATTTTCGATTATAACTTGAAAACTATATATCACAAAAAAAAAAAAATATGAAAAGTAGTTTCAATATCCTTAAATAAAGTGTTTTCAAACAATACCTCCCATAACAGACCCACAAAATATTGATATTTTGGCGTATTAAACTTGCAACAAAATTCGTAGTAAAATATTTTTGAATTATGATTAAAGAAGATAAATATACAGGTTAGCATGCTTTATAACTTTTCCAAATTTCATTGTGATACCTTTATCAATTCTATAGAAAAATCTATTCTCAGAAATACAAATAAGTGATCCTATAAGATACTTATTTTCCTTTTAAGGTTTTTTAAAAATTCTAAAATTATGTAAAAATGTTTTGTTTTTTACAAGCAATAAAATTAGTACCTGAAATTATAAACTTCTGTGGCATATATTTTCAAAACTTATAATAATGTGATTGTAATGAAAAAACAAGCACGCAGTTTTGAGTAAATTCTACAAAATTGTGTGTTGTTTTTTTCATTAAAATGGAGTTTTACTAAGTACCTTCATAAATTATCAAACTCAGTGGACAGGATACTTAAATATATGTTACTTCCCATGTGAGGGATACCATTTTTGTGTTAAATTTTTACTTAGTAAAATTTTTACCTTGAGAATATCAAAAGCACCTGTAAAATGTAATCGAAAATATGTTGATTGCTTACAAATTGAATATTAAGGTATCCTAGTTTTAGTAATTTCACTAGTTTTTTATATGTGGAGTAGTCAGTAGTTCTTATTTTTATTTAGATAGTTAAAATGAACACAGTAAACATTCCAAAGGCCATATATTATAGGTTTATTAGTGTTAATAAAAACAATATTAAGCTTGAAAGACAGTATTAGATAAAGGTCTTTGACAGTTAAAAAATGTGTAATGAAGTTCACCCAACTTTATTGTTTAAATTGAAGTCCCTTCAGGTACTTTAGTCAAACTTTGATAAAATTCGTACTTCAAAGAAATATATATTTTTAATAAAAACTACACTATGTAAAGGAAATGAACACTTCTCATATTCAGGTGCAATTGTCCTTTGGTTGTAGCAGACATTTTGAACCTCCCGGAACACCTAACAAAAGTCAAATAATTTTTTTTTAAATTCCAAAATGATAAAAAAATTGTATAACTGATTTAAGGCCATGCCAGAGGGGAGTGCTGTAAATGGGGCAGAAATCTAGTATATAATATGAGAAATGTTTCAGATCATAAAAAATGCACATCAACTGGTGAAGTTAACTGTTCTAAGAACATTGAACACTTTATAGTTAACAAATACACCATTTTTGGGATGTGGTGTCTAATTTAATTAAGAGACTATTTGAAGAAAAAGAGACAGGAATCTTCATTTCCCAGCCTAGCTCCACCACAGTGCAAATCATTTTCCATTATTAAGAAATTAAGTACAGAGACTTTTGAAAGGTCTAGTATAAGATTTAATGATTTTTCAGCCAAGCTTTCAGTTGATCATTGTTAGGCGCTTCCAGAGATTAAACTTCAATGAGTTTTATTGAAGTTTGATCAAAGTACCTGAAGTTACTTTATTTTAAACAACCTAGGTGGGAATTGCGTTATTATTTTGGACACTAGAAACTAACATGTACATTTTTTATTCATCTGACTTTTTTGTTTTATTTTAGTGAGCCTGATTTGGAAGAGTTTTTGAACAACTTGTACGCTCAATCGGGTTCTTCCAATGGAAACAATAGTGCTAACGATACCAGTACAAACAGACAAAGACGTAAAGGCAAAAGAAAGAAGTGAAATTATCTTGGAAATGAATAAATGTAATATAACTGGTTTTTAGTTCTTTCATTTATTCTTCTAAACACTAGCCGGAAACTTTTATTTGCTGTAAGATGTAATTGAATTTAAAATAGTTTATTATAGTCAATTCCTTTTTTTTTATAGTAACAGTATGAATCTAAAACACAATCCTACTTTTGTGTTTTTCTAAAATCTTAACATATGTTAATAAGTGATAAATTTTCTTGTGATAATTATTTGTTTTGTTGATTTTGGACTTGGCTTGATTATTAATTAGTTGTATTTAAATTATCTTATTTTCTTCAGTAAATTATGTTTTAAATACATAAAATATCTGGATTTTAAGTTTTATTCAAGTGTTAACTAAGCATTTATATAATTATTCCAAATTGTTTCTTCAAATCAGATGTTATGAAACTTAAGATCTGGAATTAGTTTACCATATCATGTATGAACTCATTATAATTTCTGTAACTTTTGAATATTTGGTCAAGTAGAAGAACATTTCTCATTGGTTCTAATTTTGTCTGGCAAATAAAACTTGTTATTACTAACCATTAATTATCAGATATCAGCAACTTGAATTAACTAGATTTAAAAAAAAACTAAAGTGCTACAAACTTAGCTTTTAGAAATACTAGTAAGACATGATGTTTCAGTTTATATTGAGAGACCACACACAACCCGGGCAAGGATAAAGATGCCCCTTTTAATATTTTATTAACATTAGGGGTATGTAAAATCTTGAAACTCTCAAGTTGTGATAAGAAATAACTCAATATCGTCTAGATCTCGTTGCTAGAATAAGATTAATTTCTCGGTTTTACTTATCTCGATGCAGCCATAAATTTCTCGATACGTTTTTTAAATCTCAATTTTTAGTTTTAGAGGATATATAAAGCGTAAATGTCACATCATGATGGAAAGAAGATAAAACAGAAGTTTTTCAATATAGAAGTAATTGTGATATTGCAATAACTTATTCAAACTTCTATGACAGCTAAGAAAAAAATTATGGGTTAAGTTTGATTTTTATAACCTAAACTTTTAAGTAAAAGGAATAATGCTAATTAATGACTGAACTAACGAAATGCGTAGAAATATGTGCAAGTTTTTATTTGACTTAGTGTACAAGTTTTATATAAAATCAATGGTATTCATCGGTTAAATTACATATCTATACCATTTGTAATAACTCTCATTATCCCCATGACAGTTTTTAATACAAGGCCAAGTTCCTTAATGTTTTACCTGTATGAAAAAAATCTAAATTCAAAGAAGGTTTACTTAGTAATAAATACTTCCCTTACAAACTTTATATTTCTTTTAATGATTTAAAACGGTACTTGATTTTGTTACTCTGATTCTTTCTTGCTCCAAAAACTCTTCAAAAATTTTGTTCTCGATTAGTTCTAAACCTCAACTCTCGTCTATTTCTTGTTCTCAATATTTTGTATTAAAAAGTCTTCCTATACAGCTCTACTGTATTCAATCCATACATCTTGAGACATACATCTTTGATTACCTGTATCCAGCCTCCGTCAATGTATTTGTGCTTAGTATATTTAAGACTTTGTTTTACTTGATCAAATTTTGAAAAGTTGGTATTTATAGTTAGTAGTAGTGTGATATTTATCTATTTTATAAATAAATAACACAAGCAATGGAACACACTCCTCAAATATTATTATATGTTTTATGAGTGGAAATGACTGATTACAAACCATTAAATAATTCCTATAATATTGTTATTTCTAGAAACAATGCAGTTTTATGTTTTTATTAAAAGCGACTTTTTCGTTATTAATTTTGTAAACCAGTATGACTTTAATATTTAGTAAACAATTGTATTTAAAATTATTTAAATATTGTAATAATAATTTCTATAAAATCCAGTTTTACTATTTTATTTATAAATTCTAAAGTAAGTAAAATTCTTACTTAATTACCTCTTCTGAATTAATGAAAACTTACCATCATATTAAACCCATGTTTTATAAAAAAGCAGCATTATTAAATATATTTTCAATCCACTTATTTCACATATTAATTTTAAAAAAATTATTTTGGCACTATCTGTAACACGAAAATAATATGAAAGAGAAATAGATGGTCTAATAATTATTAACCTTGAGTTATAAATATAACCAGTGTGATAAATTAATAATTCCTTTATAATCAGTTCTTCACAAATTCAGAAAAATATTTGTTAATGTTTAAAATAAATCTCATATTCAGGTTATAAAGTAATTGGTTTTCAAATGTATACACTACAACTTCGCTCGACCGGCCCTTGATAGTCCGGCGGATCCCCCTGTAATCCGGCACGATTCTAAAAATAAAAATGAACAGAAAACCTTGATTGCATTTTAACATGAATAAAACGGCGTTGTGTTATTATAGTTAAAAACCCACAACTATAGTTATTATAGTTGTACATACCTACGCATTAAAACACATTGCAGTAGTATATACTTTATGTCAACTCTTACTGTATCTCAAAAGAAGTTTTGTTTTATCTCATGTTGTATAATATTATATGCAGACACAACTGGATGTCATTTTTATTGCCTTCATTATTTTTAATGCCTAAATTTAGCCCACACTTTCTCAATCAATCAATTATACAAATGATTCGCTATTTCGTCTATGAAGCATCATTTTAAATGGACTCTCGGTGGTCTAGCTTTTTCCTAAATCCGGCCTACTGGTGGTCACATTAAGCCGGACTAGCGAGTTTGTACTGTAATACGAAATAAACGTTTTTTTAAAAAATGTCTCTAAATTATTTTAAATTTGTTAACTTTCAACTTATTGTGAATTATAAGTATTGTATAAACTAACTGATTAAGTTAAATTTTACAGTTTACTTTATTTGTTGTAATTTGGAACAATTTTTTCTCTTATATTTACATTTCTGCAGTTTGTAAATGTGTAGACAGATAGAGTGCAAAATAAATCAGTTTCATTTTCTAGTGTGATTTACAAAATATTATAATATTGGTTTTATTTAATGTTTGTCTAACAATTTACACATTTTTTTATTGAAAGACTAATGGAAAGTATTTTAAAATGGCAGTAATATAAATTTTGTTGGTTTGATTTATATATAAAAATGGTAAACACAGACAACTAATTTTATTTCCAATTAAAAAACCAATTTCAATTGTACTTGTATTGTAATTTATCTGACACACATGAATCTGTGTTAGAAATGAATAAATCTTATACTGCCTGAATATTTTAAGTAAAGGCTCTAATTTTTGTTTTATTTTACCTTTTGTTATGTTATACAAACTTCTTCAGAAATGTCAAGGTAAAACATTTCTTTCTTCGAGGAAGCCTATCTTTCCTTTGGTACCCAACTATAAAGCGAAAGAGAACTGTAAGGGGGAGTGGGTACTAAACTTTCTTGACAGTGTCCTTTTTATGCCGAGTTTGTTACAACCGAATTGTACAATTAACTGTATCTAAGAAGATTTAGGGAGGTAAGTGATGGTAAAATAATATTACCAGAGCTTTTATTTATATGATCCATCATTTTTACTATTCAGGAGCAATGCTGTTTGTAATGGGTCATTAAATTGAAAGTATAATAAATTAATATACAAATTTAATGGCACAGAAAGATCTTAATAATATAAAAGCCAAATACCACTCACTCACTCACTGACTGATCACAAAATCTCGACAACCAAAAGAACTAAGAAGATGAAACTTGGTATGAACGTTTATCTCCAGCCCTAGAAGCGCACTAAGAAGGGAATTTGCGATATTCCATCAGGGCTCCGCCCCACGGTCTTCCAAAGTTACAATGCAATCCTTATGGAGATAACACAAAGTTTAGATAGCCATATCTTCTCTACATATAAAAGTCAAAGCCCTGACTCACTCATCATCACTAATTCTCCCACTTCCCATGAAACTAGAGAGATGAAATTTGGCATGTGTATACTTGGTGATGTAAATAGGACAACTAAAGAAATTTAATTTTGAAGTTCCAATTTTTAGGGGTAGTTTTGGGGTAGGGTAGTTTTTGGCAAAATGGTTTTGTAATGGCTTTATATTTTTTGTTATAGCGGGAAAACAAAAGATCGGATCTTAAATTTCATGAAAAATCGTTAGTGTGGAATTAAATTATCTACAACTTTTGTATTTAACATTTTTTTCTATCTCGAACGGTTACCAAACAAAATTAGTTTATAGTTGAAAAAATACTAATTTAAGAGTTGTCATTCCCAAAAACGGTTTTGTAATGGCTT
>JAGFPH010000915.1:294563-315163 GCA_018207615.1 Philaenus spumarius | reverse complement strand
TGGGAAGAGATGATAATCACTGGGTGCAAGATCCGGGAAATAGGGTGGGTGCGGAAGCAATTCCTATCGTAAATCGTTCAAAACATCCTTTGTTTTTCTTGTGGTGTGTGGTCTTGCATTATCCTGTTGCAATAACGGACGCTTATGCAACTTCCCAGGCCGTTTTTTGACAAGTGCCTGTCACAGTGGTCCGGATAATAAATTCGAATAATATTCTGTGTTAATTGTAGTACCTTTCACCAGATAATCCATAAAAATAATCCCTTCGCAATCCCAGAATACAGTAAGCATTACCATTCAACAGACGGAAATGCACGCACCTTAAGTGGAGGCCCTTCTTCAGGTTTGCGCCATTCTTTGGATTGACTTTTGGTCTCAGGATTGAAATAAGGAATCCACGTTTCGTCAGTGGTTATTATTCGTTGCCAAAATTCATCACCGTAACGGGCTAACAGCTCTTGAAGTTGACGACAAGTATCAGACCTATTGAGTTTCTGTTCTGGTCCCAACAGCCTTGGCACCCAGCGCGCCGAAACCTTGCTAATGCCCAAACAATCATGCAAGATGTCATGAACTTCTCGTGTACCTATTCCTAGGCATACACTAATTTGACGAATAGTCATTCGTCTGTCCTCTTTCATCAGTAGGTCTTTGACGGCAGTAATGTTTCTTAAATTTACCGACGTGCTTGGGCGCCCACTGCATGGATCGTCTTCTAGTGATGTTATACCGGTTTTAAAACGATCGATCCACCGATAAACAGTAATTTTGGATTCTGCAGACTCACCAAATACTCCTTGCAGACGCTGAATAATTTCTGATGTTTTCACACCTTCTTTCCACAAAAAGAAAATTATTGTTTTTTGAGATTTTGCTGCGTCTTCCATGGTTACAAAAACAGTGCTATGAAAACGCGTCTATATCAGTCGAGCACCTAAATCAGACTGAATAATATTGCACTTGATAGTTGCATAAACATGTCAAGACTTGTCTGGCACCAATAACATTGCCTATAAGTTCTGCGTAATTTAATTATAGTACAATTCCCAGAACTTTGGAAACATCCCTCGTATATTTAAAAAAAAGTACTTTTTTAGGGGCCATCCCTAAATTAGGTAACGCTAAAGTGAATAACTTTTTAACCCTCCCTCCTCCCCTGTAACGGTAGCACAACCCCTCCTCCGCTAATTACGTAACATAGTCATGACCCCCCCCCCTTCATTATCGAGATAATGGTATTGAGTGCCGCATTTGTAGACCAATAAAGAAGTAAAATAAATATTATGGTATCAATTTAATAAATTATAAAAGGAATTTCGTTAAATAAAACAAGACGGAAATTAGAAACAATTATTTTAATATGTGCATACTTTTCAAAAAAGTATAAAATCAAATCTAGTCTACTCATCTTCCCACGGAGTAGTCATGTGTGCCGCGACAGTCATTACTGTTGCTGTGGGCTGCTCCTTAGTTTTCCGTACATGTTCGTACAAGCAAAAGCCACCTGATTGGTGCGCAGAAGGTTAAAACGTACTGTATGTAACGCTACTGTAAACCCTCCTCCTCCCCACCGTATCGATGCATAACAGTAGGCGTAACCTCCCTCTGCCCCCTTAGGCGTCACGTAATTTAGGGATGGCCCCTTAGTGAGTAGGCTAAGATTAATTTAATAACAATAGAATCATAAAATTCCATGATAGTCCTAAGGCCTCGAGATGGTTAACCTGTCTGAGGCTGAAATAACCATATTTTGGGTTCTTTTACTAAATACACACTATCAAAGACTTCTTTTCATATTACTAAACTAAATCATGTGGAGGTTTTAATGTATATAATTTTTGAATTAGAAATAATAATAATGATTGGTACATATTTTTAGAACAGGACCGCAGAGTGTATATAGGGAAGGGCTGTATCACGGCGAGTGAAAAGTTGTACCCACTGCAGCCGGGCCGTGACGTCACTGCTCTGACACTGCTACGCTACGTAGTACTCCCACTTATGGCCGCAGAATAGTGTTAAAGAACTTTTGTTATATGTAGCATACTGTATTTATTAATTTACTGGCTTATCATATTAATATTGTTTATAGAGATTAATTTAAGTATATAACGTAAAAGCGATAAACAAAAAAATAAAGTACAGACCATGTTATAAAATCAAAATACAAAAATGTACGTTCTGTTTATTAAATCACAATTTTACAACTAACAATTAAGTACTATGTTATAAAGTCAAAACACACAAAATTTACGTTCTAATTACTAAATCACAATGTTACAACCAACAATTTAATACTACGTTATAAAGTCAAAATACACAAAATTCACGTTCTAATTATTAAAGAACAATTTTACAAATAACAATTTTATTTTTTGGAACGTATCCATTTTTTTTGTTTTTTTCATAGAGCTTCTTTGACTTGATCACGTTTCAGTTGTATTATTTGTCGTTTTAATTTTTTAACTTCACCAGCACTTTTTTTACTTAATTTATTGTGATTGTTTGTATTCCTACATATTTTCCTCAAAAGAGTTCCTTTTTCTTTTTGTAAAACTATTAATTGAGCTTTTAAATCCACTACAGATTTTTTAAGTTCTCGTTCTCCTTAACCAATACATTGTAAAAATTATATATTTACCTTCGTATTTCCGTCGTGCGACTTCTTTTTATATTATTGCAACGCGTTTCGGAATCTATGTTCCATCGTCTGGCTTCTCTGAAGATCAGGTCGTCATATATTACATTAAAAACATTTCACAAACACAAACACACATGTCATTTAACAAAAACATATATTGATGCGAGGAATCGGTGCGCACCGTTGGAAGGTTGACCAACTATGACGACCTGATCTTCAGAGAAGCCAGACGATGGAACATAAATTCCGAAACGCGTTGCCATAATATATAAAGGAAGTCACACGACGGAAATACGAAGGTAAATATAATAATTTTTACTTTAAGTAGTGACTTGGATACTGATACACAATGTTCAAATAAATTGTAGTTTTCACAATTACATTCACAATTGCCAAGATCAGTTTCAGTTAGTACAGGAAAACAGTTGTCCTGGCAATAATTAATTACTGTCACTATTCTCTGTACGGGGTTTTTTAGGGCTTAAATGTTCAATTCTGTCTAAAGCGTTCAACCGAGTCCGTCTTAAAGCGCTCTTCTCTAGAAACAGACGATGTTTTTTCATTTTGGTCAATTTCACAAGGCAAATTTAAAGAAGGAACTGCAGCTAGTTTTAATATCTTTCTTTGTGGCAACCCTAATAATCGGTTTTTCATATCATCATTATAATCTGATGGAGAAAAATGGGTGCTACAAATATGAGCATACTTACAGTTTACTGGGTCCAAACGTTTACATTTTGTCAACCATAATTTTGCAGTTTCACGATCTTTAGGGAAACAATGGTATACAATGTCAATTCCCAGATTCTTTGTCTTATGGGAATTATTGTTGCAAGTCGCGACCGCACAACAACTCATTTTCTTTATTTCTTAATTGCAAATAACAACACAAATATTTAACTGCAACACCTACAATACAGAAATTAGCCTAAAACATAAACAGCATAGCTTCAATACAGCATAGCTGTCACATTTGACGGAGATACTGAATGAATTCGCATTAATACCAATGCTACTTGTCTAGCTGTGTCAGAGTGGTGACGTCACGAAGCTGTACCCCCACCACGCCTCCGAGTACAGCGGCGGCATAGGTCTCGTCAAAGTAATGAAACAGCCCTTCCCTACACTCTGCAGTCCTGTTTTTAGAAGGGTTATGTAAAATAAATGTACATATTTTACTTATGTTATAATTTTAAGTTTATGGTATAAATTATACTTAATAATATAAGTTAATTGTTTTATACGTTTAAAATAGGTTTATGTAGTCTGTACCGAATAAATATTGATATATATATAGTCCAGGGTCAAAAAACTAATACAGTATGTTGTTATCTGTAGAGGAAGAAATAGTAAATTGTTGCATAATCTATTCATAGACTATTACATAATTTCTAGTTCCTTAATAAAATTCAAGAACATATTCTAAGTTCCTAGTAATTAATTCTTTACGCAATATATTTTTTATGATATTTTAAGCTTTAACCACACTTGTCCAGTGATTGTAAAAACTCAAAAGATGTCCATGAGAGTAAACAAATAAAACACTGCAAACTATTGGAAAAACTCAATTTTTTCCAAAACTATATGAAAAAATTATATTATTTCTTCTTTCTGTGGAACTATTTGAAACAAATATAGTTCATAGCGCTACACCACAATGTTTATATTCATGAAATATCATTCAGCATATATCATTCGTGAAATATCTTTGTTAACTGCCAATTTACAAATCAGATGATATTTGCACATCAGTTTATTTTACTGCACAAAACTTGGTTAGCCATCAGTGACTCAGTACAAATAGAGTCTTAGACAAATATCACTCATGCTCTTCCTGTTAATATTTCAAACACACTTCTCTAATTACCATTGGCTACCTATCGCCTACAGTGTTTTACAGTGGCGGCGCGTCCATAAGGGCAGTTGGGGCTGAGCCCCACCAATAATTCAGAAAAAGAAAATATTAGTTCATTAAAATAAACACTGAATTAATATGAAAACAGTGCGTGGATATGTAAGGCAAAAGCACGTTTGCGCGGCGACTAAGAGTAGAAACCAGGCGGGCGGGGCTGATTTCAAACTAGCCCTGGCGATACAGCATGTAGCTTAGCGTCAAGGATGGTTGACATCACGCAGACAGTTCCCCCTCCCTGCCGGTTCCCATATGTTCAATGTAAGTGTCTCTCGGGCTTAGCCCCGAGACAGTCTATGTGCAATGACTAAGCGTGTTGTGCGTTACATTCTTCCTTGGTGACATTTACGTGTGTTTGTGTACAAGTGCAGTGGACTATTATCAGCATGATGTTAACTCTAATGATGTATTTCATTGTATTGTACGCATGGGATTAGATTTTAAAAGTATGTTTTTGTAATTAAAATTAATTTTTATTTAGTTACGTATTTTGTTACTGACTCCTACTGTTATGTTTCAAAACTATAATATTTACTGTGGAAACTTGGGTTTACTATAGGTTTGATCCTAGTTAGAATTTTAAACAAATTTAATTTTAATTGAATTATTTGTTCATACAAACAAACAGCATAGTCACGCGTATATTTTTTTAAAGGGAGTTGTTAACCTGAAACACTTGTTTAATCAAAAAGTTATCACAGTACGTGGAAGAATTTAAGGTACTTTTGCATTCGCGTTGGACAGGGTATGTGACGCGCCTGAATTGGGTGTGGTTAAATTTAGACGCTCGCCGCGTTCAGGTGCTACCCTGTAGAGTTCATTGCTCTTGCACAATAAGCCAGCCACTACTAGGCCAAGGTCACAACTAGCCCACCCAGTTAAAATGGCTGTGCACCGCCACTGGTCTTTTAAATAATCAACAACACTTTATATTCTATCGTACAAAGTAGGAATGAATTTAATAATCAAAATTCAAATGATGTCATATGACCGACCTCACTATTCATTTGAACATAATTTAGCTGTTGCGCTGCTTGATATCATTGAATAAAATTGTACCTACTGAGACAGTTAAATTAAAAAAGGAATTTATATTTTCCGCTTAATGTCATCACTTTGTGACTATAGGATAGAAAAGGACGTTGATTAGAAAAACACACAGAAATAGCCAATATTAATATATATTGCTAGATATAAACCATCAACATTCTAATCTACACTGTATTATTATGATAGCCTACTACCTTAGATACTACTTCACTCCTTCGAAAGCTTAAATCTAAAAGAAACTTGTTATATTGTATGCACCAAAATAAATAGTACTGAAATTAAAGCTGAAATGAACAACTGATTACATTGTTGTTGGTTATGATATGAGTTGATGACAAGTTCAGTTGCATGGGTAATGTTTTGACTCAGCGTAAAGGTGGTCATTCATTCACTATAATGAATGAAAACCAAAGTAGACTACCTTAGCAAGTGCTACAATCTTTGAAAAGAAGTCTTCACCAGACATGTTTGAAAATGAAGATCAGTAGGCCTAATACATCTTTGAAAACAAATTTAAAACCTTTACGGATTTCCCTGTAGAATACAAAATGGTCATTCTTTAAATGTAAGGGACAAAAACGACAGAGTACTTTATTGCGTTTTAATGTAAGTAATGAACTATAAAAAATCCTGGGTTTCTAGGAAATGTATGGTTTTCACCTGAAAGTCATGCAGACTTATCACTTTAAGGGAAACATCGGTCTCTTATACCGCTAGGGTATTTTAGTTTTGCTGTAGTGGCGGTATTATTTAGGCAGGGTGGATGACAAACACAATAGCTGCCCCCACCCCCTCCCAAACCGGTTACCCTTAGTGTTAGTCTGTAACGAGGTCGCATGTATGCGTGACATATTGTTTATTCAAAGTCTGGCGATCTGCTCGACCGGTAGTATTCCTGTGCGTTATTCGCATACCGGTCCATGATACCGGTTGTTTCCTTTGGCGAAGTTCTTTGTTTTTGTCACAAATTATTTATACTATGTTAGTGGTATCGTGAATCACAAATGTATTGAAATGGACCGCCCAGGACCTAGTCGGTCGTTTACGCCTCGGGATTCTGATTTTGGTGCTCGTATTCCAAGGTTGCTACATCCTGCGGACGATGAAGAGTTTTTGAATTTGTCATCAGGAAGCGAAATAGACGACTCAGATGAAGATCCTATTTGGACTACACAGGATATTATTGTACGTGAAGCGGTTTCAGAGGAAGAATCAAGTGAAGAATCGGACGAAGACAATGACAATCTTTTGGAATTGGAGGAGCCTATGGCAGATGACCCTCGTATCGATGACAACCCTCGTATCAATGATTTGCCTGAAATATTTGAAGAGAGAATGAGAAAACAAGATTATTGACCTCCTGATGGTGTTTGGTATAGCCACCAACCACGGCCCAATGTTAGGACACCAACTAGAAACATAGTACGTACTGGCCTTCCCGGAATCAGAGGCTCCGCCAGAGTGTTAGGAATAAACCAAATAAAGCTGAAGTATGGAAACTCCTCTTTGATAACAATACTATGGATACAGTTTTGGTGAACACAAATAGAAAAATTCAAACTGTTAGATCAAACTTGGGCGAGAATACAAACATTTATAACTATAGAGATACAAATATTGAAGAGTTGAACATCGTTGGCTGTGGTTCGGATTCCACGTAAAACTGTAGGTCCCATCTTCATTAGCCTTAAGTGCAAAACAGTAGGACGTTAAACACAAAAAAAAAGAAAAAAAAAATTGAAGAGTTTATTTGGTCTGTTGCTTCTGAGTTCTATTTTGAAGTCAAACAATGAAACAGTAGAAAGTGTGTTCTCCAAAGATCTTTACAGCCGCCCTGTATTTTCAGCAACTATGTCAATAAAAAATTATAAAGTTCTTATAAGCTGTCTTCGGTTTGATGACATGGAAACTCGGGCTCAAAGAAGAGAAGAAGACAAAGCATCCCCCATATCAGACATATTTCAAAAGTTCATCAGAAACTGTCGAAATGTATACTGTGTGTCATCTGAAGTGACGATCGATGAGATGCTCATACTTTTTCGTGGAAGGTGTAGTTTCAAAATGTATATGCCCAAAAAGCCGAAGAAATACGGCATAAAGGTCATGTGATAGTAAGACGTCATATCTGCTGAATGCATATATTTATACTGGCAGGGGCAGTGATAGTTTGGGACTGTCCGAAGAAGAAAAAAACCTATCCATACCTACACAATCAGTCATACGACTCAGTGAACCCATTCTTCAGAGTAATAGGAATATTACCGCTGACAATTGGTTCAGTTCGATGGAGTTAGTATATAAGTTTTTGAAGAGGAAACTGACATACGTCGGAACAATGAAGAGAAATAAGAGAGAAATCCCTGTGGAATTTCTTCAAAATCCTGAGAGGTCTGTCGGCTCAGCAATTCATGGTTTCAAGAAGGAGAGTACACTCGTCAGCTCTGTTCATAAGAAAAACAGAGCAGTGGTTTTAGTTTCAAGCATGCACCACACCGCTTCCGTAGGTGCAAGGAAGAACATGCCTGAGATAGTATCGCACTACAACAGCACAAAGTGTGGAGTAGATCTGCTCGACATGAAGTGCGTGGTGTTTTCTTCAAGTCGCCGAACTAGGCGTTGGCCTTTAGCGGTTTTCTGCAGACTTTTGAGTATTGGAAGTGTCAACTCGTTCCTCATCTTTATGAGCTACAAGGACATTCCTGATATGAGTCGGTTTGACTTCGTGAAGCAGTTAGCAAATGAGATGATCATTCCCCACCTCCGCTCAAGACTTGAGTCAAACATAAGGCTCCCTAAAGAACTAAAATCTACAATTCAAAAAGCATTAGAGAAAGAAACACAACCTCCAGCGCAGCAACCTCCAGCCCAGCCAGTCAGGCATAGAGATGTTCCAGTGCCAAGTGACCAAACGGCGAAAAGGAAGACATGTTCAACCTGTGACTACAAGAAGAAAAGAAAAACTGCATATACGTGCATCAAGTGTGAAAAGCCAATCTGTGGTGAATGTAGTAGAACAGTCGGTTTGGAGTGCGCGAAAGAGTGTAAGTGAGCAATGAGTAAATGCAACTCGAGAAAGAATGAAAATATAAATAGAAAATGATTTTTAGAAGCAAGTAAGTTTACTTTTATAATACAATATTATACACTTTTTAGTTTGTAAGTCAATATTTTTGATTATTTGTTTCATATTTGTCATATATTCACAAATATTGTTTGCCGATTCAGAAAAATACAACTCAAGAAAGAGTGAAAATATAAATAGAAAATGATTTTTAGATGCAAGTAAGTTTACTTTTATAATACAATATTATACACTTTTTAGTTTGTAAGTCAATATTTTTGCTTATTTGTTTCATATTTGTCATATATTCACAAATTAGTTTGCCGAATCAGATTGTTTACAAACACTTTCTAAAATATTATGATAATACACACAGTTTACATACACACATGTATATATATATATATATATATATATATATATATATATACATGTAATATGTTTATTTATAAACAAAATTAAAAAATCATTACTATAAATAGTCTACTATTAAAATTTTTCATCTTAAATATCCTAACAATGTTTACTGTTTTTATTTGTATGATTCTTGATAAATATATACGGTTCAAATGTAAAAATGTGTTTTTTGTACCGTAATAAACATTTAAAGAGATGCTATTGTTTTATTTCATCATTTTTTTACATATAAATCACATTTTATTTCCATAGAAAAAAGAAAATCGTTATAAACGTACATAGCAATCTCAGAGACCGGTAGTTTCCCTTAGAGTCATAGATTTCAGGTTTTCCTAAGAGTATTAAACGGTTTTATCAACACGCAAACAACACATTTTCTTCGACTTCAACGTCTTGTCGTTGTCATAGAGAAGAACAACATAGTGACTGAATAACAGTATAGTGGAAAAGTTTACTGGGAACTAAAGATGATAACGGAAATGCTGTTACTGTAAACCAGGTACGTTATAGAGAGAACATCCTTCAACCTTTTGTAATAGATCTGAAGAGGTTTTGTCATGCCAGCAATCTGGCTTTTGGTTTCAGTGGTTCCAGTAAGATGGTGATGCAAGTTACACTGCTGTAGCCACTATTTCTTGAATTCAAAGAAAGATTGACAAACTTTCCATATCTCCAGACCTTTCGCCACCTGAAGCTTATATGTGTTCGGTAATGAAGGAAAGCATCTTTCAAAATGAGCCACCTTCTACCATTGAACTTCGTGAAGAAATAACTTAATATGTTAGAAGCATGCAACAACCCCTTTTTCGTCAAGACCATCAACAATGCTACAAGAGTTGCCTAAAGTTTAATGGAGGGCATGTAGAACATGTGTTTGTTAAAAACTTAAGTTTTTATTTTTTTTTTACTTTGTATATTTTATCTAAAAATAAAATATTTAAAACTATTAAAATTTCAGTACTGTTTATTTTGATGTACCTATGCTGTATAAATATAAACATACCATAGCCTCATAAATATAATTGAAAGATTTTAAAATTGTAATATTTGTACAAATCTTTCACCTTAGATTAAAAATCACAATATCTTTTTTGTGAAATGTTTTTTTTATTTGAAAATGTATAGACAAAAACAGTGTTTATAAAACTTTTTGTAAGTTACTATGGTGTAAATGGTTTTATTTATATATTTTTTCCAAAATTATTCAAAAATATGCCAAAGTAATTAAAAAAATAAATATTTACCCATTTTGTCAAAAGTAATTTTTCAAGAATGACATCAATTGATTTAGTTTTTGTGACATAAAATATAGCCTATGTAACTTTTAAATACCCTCCTAACATTTTTCATATTTGCAGAATAATTGGATAAATAAATGTTGACAGTGTCATTTAATGTTTTAGAATACTAAATTTTCAAAGTTTTCTCCTTAGTTTTTTCACTACGTGTTGTTACAATTGAATTAGGCCTAATTATAACATTTATAAGCCATGAAAATGGTTGTAAAGAATAATTATTTGAAGTACTACACTTTATTTTTATTAAATTTAGAGGGTGGGGTATAGATCAAGTAAAACAAAGTATTTTTGTTAAATATAATATTAATTTTATTACAAACTTCTTTCACGCTTAAAATTAAACTATAATTCTTAAAAATGAAAAAACAACAAAACAGAAATGACAGTATAAATAAACAGTACAGAACATACATTTAACATTAATAATTTACATTATGTTTCGTATATATACAGCTAACATCTAAACTATCATTACTAACTTGTTCCCAACACAATATTTTTCCACACGTGTTGTGTATCTTGTATTACTTCGTGAATGTGTTCAATCTCAACTTGACTAAAATTGTACGCTTTCAGGAGGAATTCGTCTTTCAAAGGTTTCTGTAGATGTGGTGGACCTCCTTGATCTTTTAGTGTATATGCTACACGATGTCCTTCTGGATTCCGTTCACCAGGCACTCTCAAAGCAGTATTCAGATACACATAGTAGTCGGTAAGATCATTTATAAGATCGTCTCCACTGCCTGACGGATAAATCGAAAGTCTTCGTTTTAGATTTTCTCCCATATTTAAGATCGTTGTTCCATCACTGGTATTTAGTGGAATACAAAAAATGATCCGTAAAGTTAACAATACAACGATTAATCGTAACATTTTTGTCTACGTGTTTAACACTTGATTATACACAAGCTAGATGAATCTGAAGTGACATGAACAAATTTCAGCTTATATACATTCTCGTAAAGCATTAATATTAATTTAAGGATGTTTTTGGTGTTGAGATATTATTTTTTAATTGTTTTACGACATGAAGTGCGTCAACGTATTATCAAATACCAATCTTTATCATCTAATCTTATGTAATTATGAATTGAAAATGCATTATAATTATAAAACTTAAAGTCCTTTTATTCTAAGAATAGTGTTTTGAAATGTTAAGCATATTTATGATTTTATTTATCCTTACAACAATGAATGCTATAAATTACCTTAAACTCTTAATTGTAAAGAAGAGTTAAGCTCAATGGATGCCATAGTTTTTACTGCTTTATCCAGCTTATGTCATGCAAAATATATTTACTACATAATATTTTTTTAGAACGATAGTTTATTGTATTATTTGACCAGTCAGTGGATGGTAAAATTTCCCAGATGTTTCGGAAAATTATTTTCTCTTTCGTGAATTTGTTAAACATTTATTGGTTTTGATGTTATTCAACATTACAATTTTTTAACAGCGACAATTTGAACACCACACCAAATATAGTTTTTAACTTTGGTACCGTACGCTTGTAAAAAGTTACAAAATAAATTCATATGCCAAATTTGAACTTAATATGTTATCTATTTTAAAGATATAATGTTATTTCAAAAATATCCAAGGAATTACTGTTAAGAAAGTTGTTTTGCTCTTAAGAAACGGTAGGTACACTTTCCCCTGATTTACAGCTCCAAAGATAAAATTAGGCATACTGAAACCTTAGGACAATATATATATATATTGTTTTATAATATGTAGTTTAAGCTGAAAACAATAAGTTAATACTCAAAACTACAGGTCCAACAAATATTCATTTCATTAAATTGCCAGGAAACAAAAAATACATTTTACAACAATTTTGTGTAATGGATTTAATTTTGAAAAAAAAAACAATACGCTAATAAAGTCATTAAAAACTAAATAAAGTTTTTAAATCAGTTTTTATTGCAAACCAAACACAATTAAAAAAGTTTAAAGTAAAGCACATCAAATAACCATTTAAAATTCTAAACATGTCCAAAATTGTATTTTAATAACCTATCTTTTACTTAAATTAATACATCTACTATTTGTTATACAAATTATAATGTTGTTATACAATGTTTTTGTTTACTTAAAATTTAACAAAGATATTGAGCGCCAGACCTAAATATGTTTGTTTTCAACTTCAACTCATTTTTGTACTCAAGTATTCTTAAGAACTATGGGAAATACAATTCTGAGATCAATAATGAAAAGAAAGAAAAAGAAGAAAAATCAGATAGGCCAATATAAAAACCACTAATTTGACCTTAGACTGGGTATACACACTTTTATAACTAAAGTATTTGAGGTAGTATCAATATGTTTTGAACAGAAATGATTGGGGATGTTTGTTTTCATCCAATTTACACTTGGTCAAACAAAACAAAAGTTCTTGAAAGTTTAAAATTATTTGTACTCTTTTACAAGTTTAATTCAACCAAAAATGAACTCTGATAGAAATGTAAAACCTTTTTTCTGGGGAACATTTTAGTTTTAATAAAAATAGATCCCAAAATTTATTAAAATATACTGTATATGTCCCCTACTTACAATGTGGGTGAGTTAGGATGGCCCAATCATAATAAGCTTTGATGTATCATTATGATTGGTTTGTTATTGGCAAATGTTTTTATGTCAAAGTGGTAACTTATAGTGTTAAAGCATTTATGGTTGCCGATTCCTCTTTTGCAAACTAGTATTACAGTTTTAAGTCAGGTGTAGGTATGCAGTTTTAAATTAACTAGATAAAAACACATTTGCTGACTGTGAAATAATAATATATGTTTGTTGATAGAATTTTAGAGGAATCTAGTTTTTATTGTCAGTTTCAGCATGGTCTCATTTTAGTGTTGGAGCTATATGTAGGAACAAATAGTTTGGTAACAGTTTCTCTTATGCTAATAGTTTTGAAGGTAATATATATAATGTCTTATCAAAGAACAAGTTAAGAGTACTTTGAGACCAATAACTTTCATTCAATTCCCAATATGGATTTTGGAAAGGACTTTCAACCATTGGGTTCTTTGAAGGATAGTGTGTATTTTTATATTTAAAATATTGAGACAAAAAATATCTATACTATTATATAAAAATCTAATGGTTTCTGTCTGTGTGTGTGTGTGTGTGTTACTCGATCACGTAAAACCTACTGGATGGATTTGAATGAAATTTGGCACACATATAGATCATGCCCTGGAATGAGACATAGGCTAGAATTCATTTAGATTTAAGGGTTGAAACATCCCCTAAAACAATAAACATTTATTATTATACTTCCATTAAGACTAGAGAGCTGGAAATTTGTACATCTGTTTCTTACAAGATATATATAAAAAGTAATCCACATATGCGGCGGATCTTTGTACCGTGTGCGAAGCCACGGGTACGGTACCTGCTAGTAATTTATAAAACACTGTTACATCTAAGCAAGGCTTTGACATAATAATTCACAATGTTTACTTGAGTATTCATTATGATTATTGCATATGGGGGGGGGGGGGGGGTGATGAGCTATATTTAATAGAATTTTATTAACCTGATAGGCTACAAAAAAGTTCAAATAGGAGAACAAAGGTCTGCTGAATGTATCAAGAAGTGTACCTCAGTGCTCTATCAGTGAAACCTTTTTGTTTCTTAGTGTACACTATTGATCTGCTTAATCCTATACCTGCTGAAAGTGTTCCGCATGCTGACCAGACACCTATTTTAATTTCAAACAAAATTATAAATGAAGTGATTGAAGCAGAAAAAATGCTCAAAATCTAATCTCTGGTTTTCAAACTCATCGTGAACAGGGGAAAACAGAATAAAATAACTTTTGGACTTAGTAAGGTAAATAATTGATCTGTCAAACTTTTGTCTAGTATTTTGACATAAAACTACATAATAATAGTTGTAATTTGACATAATAATCTATGTACGAGATAAGCTAGAGTTATATTTTTGATTAGAAAGTTAAAGTTGTAGACCAGCCTGGATTTGGTGATACATGGGTATTTATGCCCTTTTCAAACTATTTTTTTTATGTGGAAAAAAATTAAGGTGGTAAAAAAAGATAAATAGATTTATTAATGGCAACACTAATTTTGAATCTTTTAGGCCAAATTTTAAAGCTAGGTGTACTTAATGCTCTATGTTTGTTTATCTTGCAACTTATTATTAATTTATGCAGACTAAGTAAGGCTAAGAAAATCTCAGCAGACATAAATCTCTTGGTGTAAAACTTTTCAATAAGTTGCCATTAAGTGCAAGAACTGTAATTGATAAGAAGTTCAAATGAGGTATTGAAAAATGGATAAAAAGAAAGCATTTTGTAGTATAAAAGATTCTTGATTGAACTATGACATTAATCATATACAATTTTGATTAGTATTAAGTATTCAATGATTGTGGGTTAGAGTTAAATCCTATGAACTATAAAGCTAAGATAGCATTGTCTATTACAAGCAATTAGACAATGACAATGAAAAATATTATTATAAAATAGCATGAAAACAATTGGGAAGTTAAACATAGAAAATGTGAACTTAATGAATGAATTGTTTTTAACAAAATGGCTGGTTTTGAGCAAAGGGTCTTTTGTTTTATGTTGTAAAAGGACATTGTTATTTATTTTTATTACCTTTTTTCTATCTAATGAATAGTTTTTACATGTATTTGTGTAAGATTTATTAAACTTTTCATGTATTAATATTAATTCGAACAATAAAAAAAAATTACATTCTATAACTATTATAATTAATTGATTGTAAAGTTAGTTTAGGTTAGTTTTATTAGTCCTAAGTTAGTATTAGAGGTTAGAAGGCATACATTGTAATTTAGCTGTTTATTTAATAAGAAATAACAAAAGTGTTATAACTGTAAATCAAATAGTGACCTTGATGGTTCACACAAAGTCTAAATATCCGCTATCAGTATAGTATAAGCAATGAATACTTTTCATTGGTATAAGTGCCTATTGTTGTAACATTGCTTTGACTAATAATATACCTTATTCATTATATTGTGATTTTTGTTAATATGATGGGTGACCTTGACATGAATGTTGTGTCTAAATAATGAAGTCTAGAATGGAATACAAACAATCCACATTTGTTGAGTTTTCCAAATTATTTTCAGAACTATGTTTATATAAATACATTTTTCATTACTTTGATAAGAAAAATGAGCCTGTGAAGTTAATAGAGCAAATTTTTCCTGAAACACCCTTTTTATATAATCAAATAAAAAATTCATACTTCATTATTAGTATATAATTATGAAACTATAATCAAATAAAGAATTCATAATTCAATAGTACATAATTATTATGAAATGTAAATTTATTAATAATGTCTACATCCATTATGGAGGGAGAATGTGGGGGAACTCTAATAGAGATAATATTTTGGAAAAAACTGGTCATAGAAAATGTTTGCTACAACAGCAGCAATTCTAGGTGTATGGAAACAAAACAAACAAAAAACAATATTGACTTATCCAACCAAATGTAAAAATATCACACATAATGTTTTATAAATTTACCTATATATATAAGAGTACCTAGTTTTGTGTGAATAGTTTCAGTAAATTAAACCTATTAAAAACTACTTACAATTGAAAATTTAACACGACCATCACAAATCTGTCTTATTACCTATCCAATTACTGTGGGATGAACAAATTTAGATACAAAAATTAATAACAAAAATCACTCATATAAAGGCAAGAAAATGAATTTTGTAATAAAATTATTTCCATATACAAATGTGTAACAAAATAAATAAACATTTGATACTTGTTATTTATTATATTTTTGCTTTTTGTGTATCAATTATGTATGAGTTATGTAAAATATTTATTTTTAATGTTCATATATTAAGTTTTTAGTAAAGTACCTAGTAAAAGTGTTGGTAAAAATGTTTTCGAAACAGAATTAAAATTTAAGACTTTTTTTAGTATTTTCTATTTAACTAGATGTACCGGTACTTTTCTGACTTAAAACTTTGTATTTATTTATTTACGTGCTGTAATTAAACATTTTATGAAATGCAATTGGCATTGTCAGTAGATGTTGTTATTATAGCTAAATTACTATATTGTTAAGAGTTAAGGAAGGAACATGCTATTTTATTATGTAGATAGAATAGAAATATTTTATTATGTAGATAGATGCCTATCTATCTGCATTACAACTTAAAGGCAAGATAAAAAAATTCCTCAATAAAAAAACTCAATCTATACTAATATTATAAAGAGGTAAAATTTGTTTGTTTGTTTGTTTGTATGTAGAGGGTAATCAGTGGAACTACTGAACCGATTGAAAAATAGTTTTACTAATAAAAAGCTACACTATCCCTGTGTAACATAGGCTATAATTCATTTTGATAAAAACATTTTTTATTTCAATCTTTGTAAATTTAATCTGAAAAAAGTCTTAGGTTAGGCCTAGACTGATGAACCAACAAATGTATTTACATTTATTACCATAGCAACCAATTGAATAAAATAACAGACAAAACAGCTGTTTACTTCTATATTTCCATTATCAGCTGATTTCAAACTTTGAAGCAATTATTTGTATTTCTAACTTTTAGGTTAGGTTTTTATTAAAGAGTAGACCTGAGCCTTGCTGGTTCTTTTAACCTTTATTATAACTGCTTTTATAAAATATACAAAATAATTTGATTTGAACATTTAACATTATTTACCATCTTTGCTTTGGGGTTATTATTAATCCTACACCTTTATTATAAAGAAAACATAACATGATTATGTGTGTAGCGTGCAGAGCACGCATGGGTTTCCCCTAGTGTATTATAAAGTAGCTATACAATATTTAAAAATTAATGCTTTAAACATAAATCTACAATAAAGATAATGGCCATTCAGCCACCAGGAAAACCTTTAAGAATCAAATAATGGTATCATAATCATAATGTGTGAAAATGCAGAGATTTCTTCTACTGAATCCTAAGTTTAACCTTAAAAATGTTAAAGTAGCAATTCCTTCAAAACTGTTGTAGCAGACTATTAAAAGCCAAAAACCCCCCCCCCCCCCCCCCCCCAACATAACCGCAACCCATAACATCAAAATTTCCATAATTAGTGAATCAACAGTAATGAATATCAATAAGATAACTATTTCTTGAAATAGTCGAGTTTGTGATTATTACACTACTGGTAACTAAGTCTCAGATAAAAAAATAAAATAAAAATGTGACAGTAAGCAGGACCACAACCCCACCAATCAAGCAATTTTTAGAAAAAAAAACTACTAATTCTTATTCTTCTATGATAATAAAGCATAATAATAGTTATAGTTATGGAAACATTACATACTTAAATATAACCATTACAGTACCAATAATTTCATTACATAAAGATCAACTAAAGTTCAGCAAGGTAAGTGCCAGGTGGTTGCCTTATCTTTTGAAGACAACATAAACCAAAAGTATTGATTACAGTCCCCAAATTTCAGCAGAAAATTGTGAAAAGGTTGGAGAAATGTTTTTAGGTTATCTGTGGTGAATTAAGTGTGTAGGTACTAATAATTCTCTCAAGAATCGAAACGAATTTGTAGGCAATAGTAACATTCAACCAAAACCGCATTTCCTCCTCCACATTTCACACTTTTTGGTTTTCAACTAATTTTTTACCTAGATTACCTAACAGAACAGAGCATTATTGTTGCTAAATACTACTCTACAATTTTGAAAGAGAAAGTGAATCCAGCTATAAACTGTTCAGGAGGTTAGTTGCTAATGTTTTGTCCTCATCGTTCACTAAACGAATTTATAGGATGTAATAATGTTAATTTCAATGATGAACTTTTAGGTTTTGTTCAATTTAGTCATTTGGGTAAATAAAAAAACTCTGTAATACATTATAAAATAGGTTTAATCTTAGAAACACAGCTTACATGAAGTATTTTGATAACGTGACACAAAAACTGTGATATAAAGTAAAAATAGTTTAACTTTACCAACAATTATTTGTTCCAATGAACTTCAAAATCAGAATGATATTTTTTGTAATCAATTAAAAAAATATGTTAAGTAATGGCTATTTATTTTTATTTCTAGATATATTTTTTCTCTCGGCCGTGCGCCCCCTGGGAGCTTGCGCCCATAGGTAGGTCCGGGCCTATTGGGAAATCCAGCCCTGAAACTGTTAGCGAGAAAACAGAACGTGTGGGTATAAATGACTTTTTTTAAGTTGACAAAGAATAGATTTTAATACAAAGTTTATAATTAATTGTTACATTTCTGTTTTAGACCTACTAATAATTAGTCTACACATTATTCATCTTTACTACAAAGAAACAACTAAATGGGTGCAATTTTATTTTATTTGGTTAGAAGAGGTTTAGTTATTATGGTTGCAGTGAGATTGTAGGTATTGTAATCATAATCATATAATTTTGTAAGTGATACAAAACTACAAAACTATTGTTAATGAAATACATTTAATTCAGAGTGATAAAATGTATAATCTTTACATAACTCTAATATTTTATTTCCTTCTTTAAAATAAAAATTTTAATATTTAGTAGATTACATAGTTAATATTTATTTTAAGCATGGAAGTGTTCTATTTATATAATATCTTGCATAAAATGCATTTTTTTCTAGAGGAAATAAAAATATGTTTTGCACTATCTTAAAAATGCACATTTTGACAATGAAGCTTAGTTTTCATTAAAATTTATTCAGTATTTTGCTACAAAATTACTATATTTTACAGTTTTATCATATTACCTACATTATAATATTATTAATAAAACTTCAAAAGTTAAAGTATTATTAGACAAATTGAAGACCTTATGATTAAACCAAACAGAAAATTCTATTGAGAAAGACAACTGAATTTTCTTATACTTTGGGGTGTTTTTCAAATGAGAAAATCTCTCTCAAAAGTCTCAGCACTCCTTAAATTTGAAAAGATCCTCAGGAATAATGACCCAGAGGGTGACAGTCTTTCTGGGGAAAAGATGGTGACATGGTGTGGAGAGTATGAAACACTCACACTAATAAGAGAAAGTTTTACAATTAAGTATTTAAAACTCAAATTTGAGTATACTATGGTTATGCTTGTTAAGTTTAAAACAAATTGTATCATTGTTTTAAAGATAGAGGGGAAATGACTTTGAGAAGTCTAAGAAATAAAATGTATCTTAGTTAAAAAATAAAAAAATAATATGCATACACTTGAAATTTGATGCATTTTGGTTGTTTCTGTTAGAAATCAATGTAAATGGAATTTTCTTTCAATTATAGGATCATTGGAGATCATTCTTTATTTCTTTAAATCATTATCAGTACACTAGTAGCCTAATAGATTTAACAACATAATTCTTTACTGCATGTTAAATGTGATATCTAAAAAATTAATTGTAATTGCTTTTAAAAGACATTCAATACTCAACACTTTTTAATAATAAAATGTTTGTTAGTCATATCTCAAACTGTTTCGAAATAAGAAGAATTTTACAGATTTGATGATAATTTTTTTTAAATGGAAAGGCCAATAAAACATTTAATTTTGGAGTACTGAATTGGATCAAAAATATTGTCTTAGATGCTTCAGGTATGAACAGTGGGTTCCAGATAACCTGAATAGTTTGATCGCTATTCATACTGGTCTGTTGTACTTTGTACTTAATACGAGTGTATAATAGCATACTTTATGCTTGGAGGAATACAATCTTAAAATTCAGTGTTTTGCTGTATTTTTTATAAGACTGGAGTACGACTAAAGTTTAAATACAAAAAATGGTCAGCTTTTAGATAATTTTAATTTCATGTAACCCATGATATACATTGTAATGAAACAGTTTTGTACAAACAAGCTACTCCATTTCCCAAAAAAATTAACATTGTTTGAAAACCCATATTACAGCAATATTTGGTAACACTTTGATTTCTGAGAATAAAACCATCAAGAGATAGTAAAAAATGAAATTACAAAAACAAAAATGATGTAGGCCTACGTTTAGTGTTCCCATCTTGAAACTGGATAAAGTACGTTAACAATTTTTTCAAATCTAATTGTGTAACACTTGGATATGTGTACATTTGACATTTTTTTAATTTGGTCTTTCGGAGTGCTGAGAATTGGAAAAGTATTTTCCGTAGATCCTTTAGATGAAGTTTAATTGAGCTGAGTTTTAATTGAAACCAAATAGATAAGTTGATTAATTTGTTCGTTATACATTCTAAATAGATAGTCTTTACAGC
>JAGFPH010000915.1:281505-294463 GCA_018207615.1 Philaenus spumarius | reverse complement strand
TCATAACATTGCGACAGACGATGAACTAATGAGGTTGATCGAAGAGGAACTGTTGTTGATACCTCGAGAGTTGTTCAGCAAAGCGTATGACTGTTTTCTATTTCGTTGTCATCAGTGCATTGCGATCGATGGACATCAGTTTGAATAAGGTTTATGGATCAAATAGATTTAATTTATTTATGAGTTACTTATATCTTTAATTCCCTAACGTTGTTTAGTAACATCGTTAAAATTCAATAATTATGTTGTAACACTTAAGCAAATAAAACTATTTTAACGAAAAGGTACTATTTCTTTGATATCCCGCCATTTTGTCCTAATGTGTCAGAATTAACTGATACTCAGGTGTATTTATTTTACATATGTGTATGTTAGGACTGTTGAGTTTTAGGTTTGTAGAGTGTTCGGTGCATCTAATATATTAATTCGAAAATAGGGACCTCTTCGTGGGACACCCGGTATATTGTTTTTGAGTTTTTGAAGGGAAAAGCACTGATATCCTATAACTGAAAATCATCTGTTTAATTTGTATCACACAAAGGGCCTTGGTCTTCAAACAGAGTCAGATATATTAGAACTCTGTTAAGTTGGCCCTTTTAAACCTGGATATCTGGATAACCAAGACCAGTTTGGAAAAATATGCTGACTATGAAGAAGCAAAATGCAATACAAATTGTTTATTAGCATCTGCAGTCACTACACATTGGCCGGCATGCACACTCTCAAGAAGGTAAAGATGCCTTGCTGTTTAATGTTAGAGTGCAAATGGTGAAAACATTAATTTTCCCATAATTTAACTGCGATACTGTTATCAATGAGATGACTGTAGAATTAGCTAACAAACTTCAGTGTGATCCAAATTATTGCTTACGGTTCATTTTTGACTTAAAACGTGTTGATCATGAAACAAAATATTATAAACAAATTTCAATTCTAAAACTTGTTTTTTTTTCTTGTTTTGTTGTTATTGCACACTACTCTGCTCACTGGATTTGCCTTGCTATCTGGCATAAGTGTTTGTGTTTAGCTCAAATGTAAATGCGACCGACACACGACAAGCAAGGAGTTTCATTATTACTTATACCTAGGTACAGAACTGAGATATTTAATAAATCATTCATTATAGGCTATGGAATTCATTGTCGGAGAGTTTGAAATGCATCAATGATCGTGTTCAGTTCAAGAAAGCTTTGGGTTGTTGGTTCTGCGACAGTTTTGGGTAGTTTCGGGCATTTGGGCAGTTTTGGGGTGTTTTGAAGCATGTTGGTGAATGTGGGTGTGTTTGAGAGTGTGTAAGTGTGTTTATGTATATGTTTATATATAGTGTAGCATAATTTACTTATAGTTTTATTTTTCTTAAGAGATAAATGTGTATATTTTCAGTTCTCAGTTTTTGTACATTATGGTTTAGAAGTGATTATTATTTTATAGTTTTGTTTGTAGTGTGAATTTTTATGTATTTATGTAGGTATTTTGAAATTCAAGGTTAAGTGGTTGAGAAGATCCAATGGTCCTAACTTCGCCTCAATAATAAGGATTATTTTTACACAGTGGCACACTTAACTGTTTGTATAACAAGATGATGAGTCATTACCAGCTATGCTTCAGTGCAGGCAACACTATTGCACTTGTCCTGAGTTCATTTTAGTTGTGCCACACTCTTGTTTGTGTTCATCTACTTTGTTGTCACTTTGCGAGTTGTGTACTGTGCGTTTTAACAATGGCTACAATGCGTAAATAAGTTGTTGTCATGACAATGGAAAGAAAAGCAATGTGTAGAATAGATAAAGATTATACATCGAAGTAGATTGTAGCTGAGTTCAGAGTATTGCTTCGACCGTCTCTGATTGGCAGAAAATCAGAAATACTATTGCGAACTTTTGTTTCAAAATGATTTCAAAGGATAGTTGGAAACTACTCCAACCGAGCTCCTTATGCTGAAGTGGATGAGTGATCGTGCAGCTCGTAAGAGGTTCTCAAGACTGAGACATTAGAGCTTTACAACCTTTTATCCACAAAGTCGACTTTACATATTTTTTTTACAGTATAAACTATAGATATATTTTCTTGTGTAAATTCTAATGTTATTTGAATTGCAGTACACAAGAGAGATTTTCTGTATGTACATGCTTTATTTTATTGTTTTTTTTTCATTCTCTAGCTAACCCGGATTTTCAATAATTCTGAAAGTCATAGTTTATCTGACTTAAGCGTGTGCAATATCACTTGGATAAATTCACTTAAATTCAGTGAACGGCATCAGATTTGAGAAGGTTGGCCAATGACATTGAGTTAGAAGGAGCTCAGGCGTGCGACTAAAATATCGCTTGCATACACTTATGTTTTTAATAATGGAAGTCTTATTTTTGATTTCCGCCATGTTTACACAACATTTAAATTTTCAGAAAGCTCCAATGTATAAATAGTAGATAGAAAAAATCGCTCCAATATTTTACTGTTTTCTAATGACTTGACCGAAAATCTTTTTTTCGTCTTGTTTTTAAGCAAACATCTTTAATACAAATTTATAATTTTGCTTTTTTGTGATCTACTAATTATAATTTAGATGTTCATGAACAATTTTATACAAATTACAAAACATTATCTTCAAAATTCGATGAAAGATAAGTTGTATTAAAGAGGACTATAGGGACTGTTTCGTTCTGGTAATGCAACGAAGTTATACTGAACAAATTTCAACTACAAGACCGCCCAGAGTGTATGCAATAAACTCTGCTAAGTAAGTCTAGCAGTATGTCGAGCTTGAAGGCGCAACCATTACATTCACAATTAATGCGAATAATAAACTGTCGAGCACTATTAAAACTAGGGTTTGTTGATGAAACATTTGGTTAAACTGGTATTCAAATTTAGTTTAAGTAGCAGTTTTAAACTTAAATTCATTTTATCTTTTATTTTCAAACTATCAGATGACCTTAAATATTTTTGGGAATAACCTTTTGGGTTTTCATAGATAATATTAATCCAAAAATCTTCTTAAACTATACATGCTTCGTAAAGTGAAATGAAATTGAAATAACTTGATCCGAAGTTTAAAAACTTTGAATTCTATAATTTGGAGTTTCGGGTTTTCAATTTCATTTTTTTTCTTCAACACACATATTTTTATAGAAAATATTTCGGTAACAATCGCTAACTGAATCTATGCATGATATTGGATTACGATTCATATAAACTTTAGAATAATATGCCTCGTATGACGTCTATATTTTGGTTATAATTTATATTTATAAACACGAGGTCAAAGTTCATTTTATTGAGCCTAAATGCGGTATATAGAGGAATTTGTGGTCAAAGTTCATCTTATTTTGTTCATATTGAAAATAGTTAAATAATGTAAATTACGTCATTAATAAGATACTTTAAAATAATGAACTTTGATCACTTGCATTTCGTGATCGACATATGATTTTAATCCTGCTCAAAATATTTTGACATTTAGTCTTTTCTTTTACATATACGTACTGTAGTTTATTTTGATTTCTTAAAAATTCAGAAAATTTTAGATAGACTATAGATGTAAAAAAGGCTCCCGTGATTTTGTACCATACGTTTTTATACCAGTATGCAGAAAGATGAATTATTAATTTTAAAAACTATTATTTAAATATAACGTATGTTCAGGGAAGTGAGTGACAAAGGGAAATCGTTACTAAACGATTTATCACCTTTAATTAACAAACGGATTTATTCTGCTATTTCAATTTCTGTAAAAATAAAAATTGCCAACTTTTTAAACCCACATATAATTTGAGATTGTAAATACAAATTTAATGAAAACTGTGCACTTATTTTCTATTTATTATGCATATCAATCAATCTTAAGGATATTTCCTCAAGTTAAAGAGAAAATACTACAATTTACAAATAATTTAAAAGAAAGTTTAATCATATAAATAGTTTAAAAAATACTATTTCGTTGATTAAAAATATTTTTTTATTTAAAATACATAGCTCAGCTGACTGAAGATCTTTAGTGTTGGTACATTGTAATACCTTTAAATTTCCATTTATTTGCTATTTTTCTCAATGGCTTGGAGATATTTATCGCTTATAGCAGAGTTGGCGCATGTGTGCAAGGGTTCTATTTCCCGCCATCCAACTTATTAGCTTTTTTTCGAGGCTTTGTATTGCATTAATTGTCATCAAGAAGGAAAGTGGAAGGTTTTAATAGTTTAAGAGATAAAGAGTCATCCTTGTTTGTTTTTAACAAGTAGTCTTTATTACAAAAACCTAAATTTGAAGAACACAAGTTGGGAAATAATAGCGAAGAATATAAATACATGTCGTAGGTAAGTTATCGTTGATTTTATTTTATAGGGTATTTTTATTAAAATACACAACTATAATGTCTTTTCATAAACATGACTACAGAAAATAAATATAAAAAAATGTTTATCAATAGAAAACATAATGTAGGACTTTTATAACATTTTGATAGCAACTAATTACTGTATATTATATTAGGCTATAGCTTTTGGTTTGGAGCAAAAATAATAGCACTATGTAGTGTAGCATTCGGTGTGCGATAGCCTTAGACCTCTGTCATGTCAAACTTAATAATTTGAGTTAGACATCTAATATATAATTTATCGTATTAGATTTGAGGTTATGATTAATCCTGCGCACCTTTATTAGAAATAAATTATAAAATATGTATGTTAAGGGAACAAGGGTTGACGTGCGAAAAATGTAAGGGCCTATAATTTGTTTTAAATATCAAGGGTTTTGTTGAAAATAATTATTCTAGAAATATTTCGTTCCAAACTTTGGTCAGAAAACTGAGTTTTCTGTCTCCACGCAATTTAGTTTTCTACAAAAACACAATAACTTTGAGAGTATATTGGATGGTATCAAGTTCAGATTTAGTAGCCTACAAGCACTTTCATGTTACATTTTACAAGTACATCAAATCAAAGAATGAATTTATATATTTTCAAAACTTTACAGACAATTTTATAAGAAGTTAATATTAACATGTTTTAACGAGAAATAAAATGCAATCTTCATTTTCTTAGTAGTTTGGACAACCGAGTAATTAGCAATTAATTTATAAAACCACACAATTTAATTATAGTTAAATATATATATATAAAAAGTTAAAGAACTAACTAGTTTTAACATTTTCGAAAGGATATTAATAACAACGGATCAAAACACTATGTATAGTGTGCGCCAAAATAAACTGTTTTGAAATTGTAATAATTTTAAATATTTTATCTTGAATAAAATACAAATATATAAAGTAAAAGTATCCGAAAACTTTTATTTTCAACACAATATTTTAGTCAACTCTAGTAGCATTGTTAAATATTTTCGAACATGTGGTGAAAAGGGGTTGTTGCTAACGTATGTAGTTAGTTCTTCACGAAGAAGAAAGACTACCGACTACTATTCTATAACATAGTAAACAAAATATTTTTTTAATTATGTTTTCGAAAATATATTGAAAAAATGTTGTTTTGTTACTTTTGTATAGAGCACTTTTTAAACGATTTAAAACAATACTTTTTTTTTGTATAACTCAGTAAAAATCTTTTGTTTATTTGTTTGGATTAAATTGTAATTTAAAAAAAGGAGCAATAAAAATATCTAATAAATAAAATAAATATATTTATGTATCTATCACAAAAAAATTCCTATCAATTCCGCAAAAACTCTGGCCCTCAGTGCATGCGTCAGGATTGAGGCCAAAGCTTTCAACCAGCTATCACTACCCTACCCCGATCCATACGCCGAATTAATCGTCATTCCCGTGAAAATTTAGAGAATACGTACACAATAATCTGTTTGCATTAGCTTCGTCGATAGTCGCCGCGAGGGTTGGTGAGCGAAACTAGCAGGAGGCGCAGCCCTCTAATATGATGAACGTGTTTCGAAACGTTTATAAATATACACATTTTAAATGGCAGTCATTTTAAAAGATTTGAAATCTTCAATTTTGATACACTTGTAAATCGTAGCATAAAATAAGTATAGATTAAATCTAAATATAAATATTGTATTCCTATTTAATTGTAAATTTATCTTTATTTTATATAAACTAAGCGTTTTGGCTCGATATTTATATAGAATTTTTAACAGTATTTTTGCTTAAACAAATAAAAGAGCACTGTGGCGACAAAATCACACTGATTTAAATAAAAACCCGAACCACAAAACAAGGAACAAAAACAATAACTAAACAACTAAATTGTAAGTTATGTTTAATACGTTACCCTAAACTTGTTACAATTTAGTTGTTTAGTTATTGTTTTTGTTCCTAGTTTTGTGGTTCGGGTTTTTATTTAAATCAGAGTATTTTGGCGTTATAAAAGAGATACCAATATCAATTATTACTATCATAACTGAGTAGGTCATTTCCAAAACACGCAACTGAACAAAAAAGCCGCATTTAGACGAATTGCGCCTCTAGCCAATACAGTTGATGGCGCTCCTACCCAGTTATCAATGTTATCTTTAAACGGTAGACTACACTATGATTCCCAAGCTACATCGATTTTCAAATACAATTGTTAAGCTAATTGTAAAAATCATAATCTTGTTTGACGCGTTAAAATTTTACTGAATGTTAATTGTTTTTTAAAATCTTTTCAAAAAAGTGTGGATAAAAAGTTATTTAAAGCTTATTAATCCTTTACAGTGGGCTAGGATTATTTTGATTCTTTGAATTAATACAAATTTAAATTCTAGGCCTAAGCGTTAGTGAGTAGGTAAAGAGGTTCATGTTAACCCTATTTTTTATAAAACTGTATATTTTTGTAGTTTTTAAAATTGGCTTAGTAATAAAAATATATCACTTTTGAAACTCAATACATTTTCTGAATCCATATATATGAATGTGAAGTTTCTCTCAATTTTTAACGATACATAAAGTATTAAAAAGTGTGAACTAATTAATAGTTCACCCAGATGTATCTTCCATCATTTACAGTAACAAGTTAGAGTAGGTCAGAAAATGCTCAGTTTTCCTAATAGCCGCCATTTTGTTTGTTTACTAAATGTTTATCTCTAGAACGGTTTAACCAATTGATTTCAAACTTGACATGTGGCTTAACAACTGAATACCTTGTTACGAGTAATATAATACAACCAGCTTAATCCAATAACCCTTTTCAAAATGCCGGTCATTTAAATAAGAACAATTAAAAACACAGTACATTTTTATAAAAACGTCAAGAGTTGACGCGCCTAGCAAAAAAGTGGAGGCAATCTTTATTTTCCATGGCCAATTAATTACGTTGAACGTTGTTTTACTGTTTCCTTTGTCCGATAGATTTGACAGACAATTTGATTATAAATTAGCCCACATAGATAAATAAATAACAAAATTAATTATTAGGCCTACTACCAAAATTTACTGTAAAAGGTTTTTATAAAAATATACTGTTTTAATTTATTCTCATGTACAGTGTTTAAAGGCTGCCATCAGATGTTTGGATTAAACTGGTTATTTTACATTAACTATGATTTGATGAAATCAAGAGCCGTTTCAAGTTTTAAAATCAATCGGTCAAAATGTTCGAGTGATTAAAATTATTTAGTAAAAAATGGCGGCTGGACAGAAAACGGATCATTTTAGGACCTATGATTGTTCGAACTTGTTTACTGTAAATTATGTGATAAACATGTATGTGAATTGTATTATCAGTCCACATTTTTTAAACACCCTGTATAACATGCAGATATCAATAATTACTTTGAGGTTCAATTGAGATTTAACGAAACACTGTTTTGGAAAAAAGGTAAACTTCAATCCACTTGCATTTTGAGGCTGAATTGTTATAACTTATTCCAATTCTTCTCAAATTGTTTTGTCATTCTGCCATTAATATTTGAAATTTAACCTAATTCATTTCTATATCTTAAGAAAAATATAGACTTTACACTATTTCTAAATGTTTCACGGTACCTTACGTGCAACTTAGTAAATTTGTCTTCAAACACAAAATATAATTTTTATCATACTGCATTACAAAATGATGTTTTTAATGCAAGCTTTACCTCCGTAAAGTGATTCTTTAATCTTTATTGTAGTCAGTCATTCACTACTTGCTCAAAAAGTCAGCTGATTCAATAACCAGCTGACTTCTTTTTGGTACTAGGACCAACAAGTATTGTACGTAAACAATGCATTATGGTAGGCCTACTTTAAAATTACAACAGCTGTAAGTTCAAAAGGTTCAGCTGTTTCCCAACTGATAGTAGCACTGTCGCGCTACGGTTAAATCGAGAATAAAATCTGTGGAAAAATGAACAATGTGACCACGCAGCTGAACCGCTGACGTGAGTTGAGCAAATTTCCAAAATTAAGTTTACAGGAATATGTTTTAGGGTTTCAACCAACAATTTGGGAAATAGGTCTAATCACGACGGTACTGAATAGCTGCAAAATGGTTCGCATGCCATTCCGCATATTGTGAGTATCTTCAATACACAAAGCATTGCGTGCTTGGCACGCCAACCCCCGTATTGGAAGTATCTTCAATACACAATCCATTGCGTGCTTCGCACTCCAACCCCACGGTGGTATCCACCACATGGCTTTGAACCGGGTACTTCTATGGTATTTTACGTTTTGATCGATTTTGGGAGAACCATGCGAACTATAAGGTCGCATAAAAAAACAAAATGTGCAGAATAACATCCTACATTTATATTTGTAGAACAAACTCTAAAAAAAATCATTATCGTAGGAAAAATCGAAAAAAATAGTTACTTCCGGTCAAAAAACGTGCTTCCGGTTGTTGGATTTTTTTGGCTAACGTACTCGTCCGAGCGACGGAGACGTGAACATGTGTACCAAATTTGAACCAAATCGGACTTAAAATGCGGCCGCTAGAGTGCGAGCACACATATATACAAATGATTTTTAATGACACCCCAAAACGTGTTCTGGGGACCATGATTGGTGCTCATTTGCTACTCCCGACCTTGGGTCTTACCATAAGGGCCACTGCAATAGCTAATTTTTTTCCTATGGGAATTCGCTAATAATGTAGGTTTAATTAACTTAAAACATTATTTTTCTAGATTTAAAAATTTTGCCAATTAAATATATTTTTGTGTACAAAGTTTTAAAAATATTTTATTGCAAAAGTGGTAAACATACCTCAAAATTCAATAGAGTATAATCAAAAATTAAGAAAAGGAATCAATTCCAAGTACCAAAACCTAATAACACTTTTTATACTAAAACTATAAATTTTATGGCGCCTAGAATATTAAATAGATTACCTAATATATCAAGCAATTACATAGCATTACCTTATTTTTGAAGAAGCTAAAAAAATGGCTGTTTACATTGGAGAACCTTGATTCTTTAATTGACATTCCAAAGTAGTACAGATGTGTTTTTTTTTAAATTTAATTTTTTTAATGTTTTTCTTTTGTTTTGTATTTTCCTATCAAGCCTTGTCCTTTTATGAGTTACCAATTGTTATTTCATTATGTTTAGTTTATTTTATTTTTTAATTATAGATATATTGTTCGTTGGAATAGTGTTTACATTCGAAGCACCAAATTTTAGTTAACAATTAATTGTTTGAATTCAATAAATTATAATATGATTTAAAAGTTTATTAAAGTGGCCGAAAAAATTCAAATTTAGTAGTAATTTACTTTCACTATCTGAACGCTTCTTAAAAAACAATAATATTAAGAAATAGGAACCTTCAAATGGGCAAAATGCCTTGGAGGCCCTAAATTTTATCCTTCTGATTATATAAAACATATAGTTTAAAATGGTAAGTAGTTTGTAGTTTATAGTTCTAACAATCTTGTATACACCAACATTCTTTTGTTCTTTTGTTTTGTTTGACTGATCAATGTAAGTAAGACTATATTTCTTTTGTTTTTTCTCCTATTTTTGTATGCATAATAATCCTATTTTTGTATGTATAAATCTTATAATACATATATTTAGTTTTTATGTATTTAGTGTTACGTTGACATCAGTCTTGGCATGTTTATTACAGTGTTTGAACTTGGACACTTGTTTAGTTATTTTTGTATTTTGGTGACTTTTGTGTAATTATGTATATAAAAAAAAAGAATGATTGTTGTTAATTTGTAGCAGATTGAGGAAATAAACACATTTATTATTATTATTATTAATTAAGCGTTCTAGTGCAGTATGATAAAAAGTATAGTTCGTAACTTTCCTAAAGAGCTTTTTGATCCAAGAACATCCACTTTATGTACTAGTGATGAAATAAATATATTACTATGGTAAATATAATAAGCAGTATATTATGATTCCAAAATCACTTCATGGTGGAGAAAAACAATTTTGTCTTCATATCCAAAAGCAGAAGGACTTTGTAAAAGCATATGAAAAATAACTTTTTAGGTACATATTTTGAATACATTTGTCTTAAACATGGGCGTCATCAGCAGTTTTTTATGGGGGGGGGGGGGGGGCATTCTAGGAGTCTGTTAAAAGGGGGGTCCAGGAATGGTGAAAATATTATTTCTCAAAACATCGTTTTTATGCATTTCTGAAATTAATTGAAAACGAAAGTATTGTTTTTTATTTTCTTCTTCTTTATTCGCTTCATAATTACGGTATTTGAAAATTTCTCACTGTGTAATTATGCACAAGAATTGTAAGCACAAGCACGTAACTTTTGTTCTCACCGATTATATTAGGATAATACGGTAGCAGACGGAATGAGGGAATGTCGGTGCGTTGTTTCTATGTATGTTATATTGATACTATCAGCCTGATACGTGACCTTCAGAACGTACCACTAGTATATAGCCTTATGGAGTAATGAAAACCCTTGAAAAGGCTGTATTTATTTATTAAGTTGATATTTTAGCTAAATACATCTTCAAAAGTTAACAAAAAATTCTTTGATTTTACATTTTTACTGGAATTTTCCTATATTACAATCAGAATGATCTTTTCATACCTTCATCGTCAGGTTGAACACAATTTGAAAATACAAACACAGCAAGCAAAACATAAACAAAACATAGAATAATTTAAATATTTTTTTTGCAGCAGTCAGCTCTACGAGCTCCCAAACTACTACATTGTATCGGCTCCCCACCAATCCTATTTAGGAACGCGACAGTAAAAAAACGCGTGAACAAATGTGACTGAAATGTCATACGCGCCAAGTTCCGAGTTTCGGGAACGCGTGACACAAAACGAATTGCACAAAACCAGCCTAACCTATTAAATAGTAACAGTAATGACGATGATAAATAATAATAATGAATAATAATAAATATATAAAGAAAAGTAAAATCATGTAGAGTATTTTATATTTCCTTTTATTTACGAAATTCCTTTTTTTTCCATCTCAGATATTGAGGGGGACGTAATCACAAACCTCAGATTTTTTTTGGTGGGGTGGGGTATGTAAACTTTATTTATGACCCGGCGATGACACTCGTGGTCATAAATAAAACATTCAAAGCTTTTAATAGATACGCATTATATTTTGTCAGTAATTAGAACCCAACTGCATTAAATAGTAAAACGTCGAGGTATTCATTGCCTAATTTACTTATTTTAACACCCATATCTTATCAAAACTCATCATTTTTAGTTAGTTATTTTAACTTTGCTTCTTGAGATTTGGTTAACAGGCTGGAATTATTAGGCCTACGGAACAAATTTTATTAGTGCTTAGTACCCTACTCTTGCCTGTATAGTCACTGTGAGTTGGACGACATCATCACATAAATACCCTTTGAACTAATAGATCCGTTTCACAAAGTTGCAAGATTGTAACCGAGAAGTAATTTTTTACAAGTTTGGCTAACTTTATAATTATTGGAGCTCCATGCACGAAAGTACACTTGTAAACTTGTAATTTTCAAGTGATTTACTTGTATAGACTACCACTACAACTGATTTCAAACTTGTAATTGGTACTTGTTACCAACTACCAACTTATTACATTTACCTAACTAAAAGGTAGGTTAATTGTTTAACAAGCTCACTATTCTAACAAACTGTATTCTTTAGTTCTTCCCCAGAAGAAAAAAATGACAGTGATGCAAGTCCTAATAGATTTAACAACATAATTCTTTACTGCATGTTAAATTTGATATCTAAAATTAGTTGTAATTGCTTTTAAAAGACATTCAATACTCAACACTTTTTAATAATAAAATGTTTGTTAGTCATATCTCAAACTGTTTCAAAATAGCGTAAATAAGAAGAATTTTACAGATTTGATGATACTTTTTTTTAAATGGAAAGGCCAATAAAACATTTAATTTTGGAGTACTGAATTGGATCAAAAATATTGTCTTAGATGCTTCAGGTATGAACTAGTGGGGTTCCAGATAACCTGAATAGTTTGATCGTTATTCATACTGGTCTGTTGTACCTTGTACTTAATACGAGTATATGATAGCATACTTTATGCTTGGAGAAATACAATCTTAAAATTCAGCGTTTTGCTGTATTTTTTATAAGACTGGAGTACGACTAAAGTTTAAATACAAAAAATGGTCAGCTTTTAGATAATTTTAATTTCATGTAACCCATGATCTACATTGTAATGAGACAGTTTTGTACAAACAAGCTACTCCATTTCCCAAAAAATTTAACATTGTTTGAAAACCCATATTACAGCAATATTTGGTAACACTTTGATTTCTGAGAATAAAACCATCAAGAGATAGTAAAAAATGAAATTACAAAAACAAAAATGATGTAGGCCTACGTTTAGTGTTCACATCTTGAAACTGGATAAAGTACGTTAACAATTTTTTCAAATCTGATTGTGTAACACTTGAGATATGTGTACATTTGACATTTCTTTAATTTGGTCTTTCGGAGTGCTGAGAATTGGAAAAGTATTTTCCGTAGATCCTTTAGATGAAGTTTAATTGAGCTGAGTTTTAATTGAAACCAAATAGATAAATTGATTAATTTGTTCGTTATACATTCTAAATAGATAGTCTTTACAGC
>JAGFPH010000915.1:223021-267169 GCA_018207615.1 Philaenus spumarius | reverse complement strand
TAATAAGGCTCGATGCGTGATGTTACATCGAAAAAGTAATAAGGCTCTCGAGTTTCCCCGAGCAATCGTTTATATAAGGTTTTTCGGCACTATTTCATTGCCAACCTAAGCTTTCTACCACTGTATTTCCATAATGCTTTAAAATCCATTTTTTCGCCAATTTCAAACTACTAGTCTACGTAACTTTTCATCCTGAATTTTATTATAATTTTTTCATAATTTTGTAACATGATTTAGCCTTTGTTTTAATTAAGTTTCTATTGTTTCTTTGAGTACGCCCCTTTTCGTAAACTGGTCACCCTGTTCTCCTTCCATCAGTCTCGTCTTTGGACCTCCCCTCACCGTCTTGCGTTCTTATCTGGCTTCCCTCAGTTTTGTGCTATGGAAATCCTTTTTCCATGTAACTTTTCCAGGGTTTATCCGATTTTCCTGAACCTGACATCATTTTCCTCAGCTCGTTGTTACCTTTCCACACGAACTCGAGTGACGTTCGTACGACTCCTGGTTCGCGTACACGACCCGCGCGCGTTTTTCCGCGGCGATTTTTCCCGGAAAAGTCTTAAATTCACACTTCTTTCGTTTTTTCTTTTTCCACTTTTCTTGTCCGTTGGTTTTCCTTCACTAGCCGGATTCTCATCTCATTTCTGCTTCTGGTTGTCTTGCTGTGAGGTTAGGGACTTCAACGATTTTTCACAAACTAGGGTTTTACTTTACTCCCGAAACATATTTCAAATACTGGATTATTTTTACATAACTACTTCATTTGCATACTATTTACTATTTTGAATTGTTAAAAGTTTGAGTTTAAATTTTCCATTAGCTGTAACGGTGCAAATTCTATCACCTTTTTCCTTTTATAAATTTCCTAGTTTTTCTTTTACATTATGAATTACATTTATCAATACTAAAACTTGTTTTAGTTAGAATTTAAAAAACTTTATTTTTAACCTACTTTTTTATCCTTTAAACTTTATGAATTACCATTAACTTTTTTATATGACAAAATTTCGCTAAAACTTATTTCACCTTTATTTTAGGCCTTTTTAAGAAAAGCCTAAAAAACCTTTTCTTTTTTAAATTAGAGGAATTTTGAAAATTTTCTCATTCTTTGAAAGCTCGTATCTTACGTAACTTTATGATTTTTTAATATCTAATCTTGCAGTAAATACACCCGCCGTTAGCGTAATGCATTTCCCGAAGATTTTTATTTTTTATTCAAATCTTGGATTTTGGCTTCCCGTAGGAATCTTTTAAGTAATTTTTATAAGTTCCCAATCCTTTTCAGACAGGCAGGGTCCAAAAGTTTAATTCTACCCGATAACAGACCGCCCGCGTATACATGCTGATCTCGTGACCTACATTTGGCTTTAACTCACTGCAAGTCCATATTATTCAAACTTACAAAATTAATTGCAAATTTAAACTCAAGACCTACAACGAGTTTTGTCCGTTGTAAGATATATATATATATATATATATATATATATATATATATATATATATATATATATATATATTTAATAAAATGTAAATGGTTGGAAGTTCTTTAACTTATCACAAATTCTGAAACATTATGTATTTTTTAAAGTGAATGGTGATGTGTTTGAGTCAGACAATAGTGCAATATAAACATTCTTTCCTCTAGATCACCTCGCACTGACCTTAAACGTCGCGTCGGTCTAGTCAGTACCCCAGCACTCTGCCTTATTATTGCCGTGTTATACGAGCGCTGATAGCGCCGCGTTTTCAACGTCCCGTTAACGTCGGTTAATTAAGTAAATGGAACTACCGTGGGCCATGTTAAACGATTGCTATCAACACTGGCGAATCTGCGTTTACCGGGCGTTGAGCGTTGCCAATGAGGACTGACGCGATAACGACACGGTGCTATCAACGCCGAGTTATACGGAGCGCTGTCAACGCGCACTCGCAGCGCAGCTACCAGAGATGTCAGAGTAGGAAGAAGTATCGACTTTGTCCTGGTTCTATAAAAAATTCAAATTTCAAAGTGGTTATTGTGTGCTTTAAAGTGACAAAATGTTTGAACAGCAGCCACCTCTATATGACGTTAATTCAAAGGACTATAGCAATAAACAATTGAAACATTAAGTGAAACTGTCCTATTTATACACGATTTGAAAGCACTGGCTTTGTATCCCACCGTCTAGCCTTCCTCAAACACAGTTCCTCATATTATGTTTCTATTATTTGTAATACACCTAGACAGTCTAACTGAATGGTGTCCATTTTGGAAGTGAGTGATGCGACATTGTCAAAGTCTCAAAAACGCGGTGTATAACACGGGACCCACGCATTACCAATGTCACGCTTTCGACTTCCAGTATAACTTGAGAATTTAACGCCCGGGTTTTCAGTGTTATCAACGCGGCGCTTTTAGCGCTCGTATAGCGTCAACTCATGAACCAGACCGCCGGGACTCAAACATCACTGTTAGAAAATCATGATTGCGTAAGGTAGGGATCGTATTTATCACGAATAAATCATAAATGTAATTTTTAATTGAATATCTACTACGTATTCATCAATCGGTTAGTTTATAATAAAATCCAATTTACTAAAAAGACCTTCTGGGAGAGGGGCAGGTCCCGTTCGTCTCCCCTTCGGTGCGAAACTGCTGTACAATTACTTCGAGAGATCAACGAAACAATTTAAACACTTAAAGAATCTAAAAACAATCATATACTTATTTCTATAAGGGTTTTTTCTGTTACGTCCTTTTTTCGCCGGTCCAACTTAACCGATTTTTACGATTGAGGTGTCATTTTAAATCTTATATGATCTAGCGCACCTGCGAATGGTAATTAAAAAAATCATTTCGTTTAGGGCTCCACCCCCAAGCCTTTGATTTATTTCTAGAGGGCGCTTTCAAAGGTCCAGTGCTTACCAACTTGCATTATTACGGTTTTTAACGTGATGTAATTTAACAGCTGATATTTCTTTGAATTGTAGGTGAGTTTCTAACAAACAGAAAAAAATATTAAAATGCGCAATTTGCGCGCAGGCCCCATAGTATATTTTAAAAATAAGAGTGCACCAAAATTTATTTGTTAGGGATGGGGTCGTTTATGTAATTTCAAATGTAAATATTGTTTGAGTGACATAAATTTAAAGTTATTAAACAAAAATCGGAAAATACATTTTGACTTACTTGGCCCTTTTTTACGATTGGAACCTTAAACGTTCACAATTTTGGTTTTGTATTGCTATTTACAATCAATCACTGAACGGTTTGATTCTCAGAACTCAAAATCTTCTGGTCAGAACTTGGACACTTTTCCTCAAGACTTCCAACTTTCCCAAAAATAGTATAATTTTGGAGAAAGCCCCTAAGTTGATATTAAATCAAAGGACTTATTTGAAGCTGAAAATTTCATGTTTTTAAACTTCGGTCATGTCTCCTTCCATTTCGAAATGGAGGCGAAAAACTGACTTTATCTTTTGTATGACAACAAAAAAGAAATCGCAAGGTGAAAATAATCAAATTGAAATTATTTATAACTTTAAAATTCAATTAGTAAATATAGTGTGATAAATTATCTAGAACTATTTTAAGTAACTATTTATCAATTCTAACTGAAACATACATGTAAAAATGTAAGTTTAATGAATGTAGAAATTACAAAGCTTTAAGAATTTAAATATTATGTCAGTATCCTACTATTCAAAATACTGGATTCCACATAGACACTTATACACATTACACTTATAGACAATGCATTAAGTGCTTGTTTTGTATAAAATTGATTATAATGAACTGCCAACTGTATTTCACAATTTTGGTTCACATGCAATTCAATCAACATTTTTGTCTATATCTTCCCACAGCTCCTCGATATTTTCTAAAAGTTGTTTAGTTTTGTTCAACCCATTTTCTTCAGCTCCCGAATCGTATTTGTTTAACAGATCCTCACATTTGTCCAGTAAATCATTTATATCGTCTTTCAAATTCATTCCTTGTCGAGAAATTGCCTTAATCATATTTTTTCCTTTTAGCTGTTCAACGCTGTTTGTCGATTGTAACAAATCGTCAACCTTTTCTAAATTTTCATAATATTTATTCAAATCGTCAATTATATCCTGTCCTGTCTTTTCTGACGATGAATTCAACTCGGCTTTTATTCTGTTTCCTAAGACCGTCAACTCTTCCGGTATGTCTTCGTTAAACATAAAATCGTCGTAATTTTTACCATGAAACATTTTGATAAATATTATAATGATGAAGAAAATTTTCATTTTATTTAATGTTGAAGTTGGGACATAAATCTATAAAATAATTTATTAAAGGACACATACGTACTCACATTTTAAGACAACTAATGTAAATTTGCAAATGGTGTAAATAAATATTTGTATTCACATTTTTAATGATTTTTTCAAATCATTTTAAAACTTGACCATCTTACAATTTCATTTCAATAAACAACCATTCTATAAACATATTCATTATTAAATACATTTGTTATCAAATAAATCATTAAATGAGTCGTAAATTATGTAATAGCTTACTGTAGATATTTTTAAATAGCTGAGCTACATCAACATACAAATAAAAAACTGTGAAATATAATTTGCCTTACAACCCCTTTCCTTTGCACCATAACCAACTCTTCCTCCACACTTATTATATATACAATTTCCTTCTTTATCATTTTGTTTTTATTAAATGGGCAGGAGTGATCATAACCTCAAAGTGATAAATAATATAAAATATCAAATCAATTTACTGAACTTACGACATAAAATAGGTTATAATAAATGTTAAAAAATAACCATCTTGAGATAGAAATTATTTCAATGCATGAAATCAGCTGTCATTGGAAATATCACTGAGATATATATATATATATATATATAGCCTCAGTTTAAAGGGGTTAGAGAAAACATCTGATTACAATAGATCAGATATCTTCCATAAACTGAGCTATGTAACTTAAATGTACAAATATTTTAAAGGAAATTTTGTTTACTTAGTAAGTCTAAAATTTCATTATTTTCCTTTGAACTTGAGGCAGTACAATGTAGTAAGTGTATCGTTTATTACCGATTCAAATATTATTGTGGGTTTGTAAAACTTTAAAAACAGATTTCAAAATCATAAGATCATTTCAAAAATAATATTTTATAAAATTAGCAATTTCGGTTCAAATGTAATTCAATCAACATTTTTGCCTATGTCTCCCCACAGTTCCTCGATATCTTCCAAAAGATGTTTAGTTTTGTTTACCCCATTGTCTTCTACTCCCGAATCGTATTTATTTAACAGATCCTCACATTTGTCCAGTAAATTATTTACATCGTCTTTCAAATTCATTCCTTGTCGAGACCTTGCCTTAAAAATTTCTTTTCCTTTTTGACGATCAAAGCTGTTTGTCGATTGTAACAAATCATCAACCTTTTCTAAATTTTCATAATATTTATTCAAATCGTCAATTATATTCTGTCCTGTCTTTTCTGACGATGAATTCAACTCGGATTTTATTCTGTGTCCTAAGACCTTCAACTCTTCCGGTATGCCTTCGTCAGACATAAAATCGTCGTAATTTTTACCATGAAACATTTTGATAAATATTGTAATTAAGAAGAAAATTTTCATTTTAATTAATGTTGAAGTTGAGACATAAATCTATAAAATAGTTTATTAAAAAAACACATACGTACTCACATTTTAAGACAACGAATGTAAATAATTGTAAATGGTATAAATAAATATTTGTATTCACATTTGTTTTTCTTTATGGTCAAAACAAATCATTTTAAAACTTGACCATCTTTACGATTTTATTTCAATAGATGATCAGTAGAAACTAAAATAAATAACCATACGATAAACATTAATTATTTAACTTTATTGTTATCAAATAAATCATTTTCGTAAATTATGTAATAGCTTTTTGTAGATAGTTTTAAAGATGTGAGCTACATCAACATACAAATAAAAAACTGAAAACTGTGAAATATAATTAGCAATACAACCCCCTTTGCTTAGCACGCCAACCCCCATTTCCTTCACACTTATTACACACAAATTTTCTTTATCATTTCGTTTTAATAAATGGGTAGGAATGATCATAATTTCAAAGTGATAACTAGTATTAAATATCAAATCAATTTACTTAACTTATGACGTAAAATAAGTTATAATAAATGTTAAAAAAATAACCCTCTTGACTTATAACCTTCTCATACACAAATACCTGGGTAGAAATTATTTCAACGCATGAAATAAGCTGTCATTGGAAATGTCACTGAGATACAACCTCAGTTTAAAGGGGTTAGAGAAAACACCCGATTAAGATAGATCAGGTACTAACGCCGAACACCTTCCATCAACGGAAATATGTACCTTAAATGGAAAAATATTTTAAAGGAAATTTATTTACGAAGTATGTCTAAAATTTCATTGAAATTAAAATTGGTCTTGAAATTTTCATTTTTTATTTTTGAAAGGCTACAGCAACTTGGGGTAGAAGATACAAAATAATTTTCATTTAAAAGTTGCTTGAAAAGACTTGTTTTATCAAGCCACACTTTAAAAAGTACATATTTTTACAAAACAAATTTATTTTAATGGCTGGAGTCAGTTTTTCACCGATATCGCTCGACCGGTCATTAAAATATTATTGTTTTAAAATTTTAAAGTTGACCGCCATATTAGAAAAATGGCTGATGTTATCACAATTCGAAAAACACTAAATTACTCAAAGTAGACAATCCTTTATAATATGGAGGTTAAACATTTTTTTTATTAGATGCCTAGAAATCCAACCGTCCCAAAACTTTTTTTGACATACTGTACATACTTTTTCTTGAAAGATATTTATACAAAATCTATGTATTATCACCATTTTTGTTTTGTTTAATTCATAATCACACACTATACACAATTTAGTAGACATAATTCTTCACGTTGATGTCGTGCTATTGTCCAATATTATTGTTGTTGTCTTTTCTGTTCTAAAATTTACTCCTACAAATTGCCAATGCTCACCAATGTCTTGTATAGCGTCTATGGTTGCATTTATATCTCTATCGTGTGGTTTCCAACCGTACGTTTTAATTAAATTATCGTAGTCTATTTTCATATTTGTAAACGGAGGTCCCCCTTTATCGAAAACGTATTTGTAAATTTCTTTTCCCTTCTCTTGCCTACTTACGTACTGCGTATCCAGTAATCTGTTGATGCTGTCAATAGCGTTATAGTAATCAAACAAGTCTTGAATCAATTCTGTTCCCTTTTTCTCGGTCGGAGTTTCCAGTTCTTTCACTATTTTTTCACCTAGATTTGTAAATAATTCGGGTAACCTTGCATCGTCTATTCCGTCTTCGACTGCTTCGTCACAGAAACAAATATGTTTTATTAATAAAAACAAAATGAAAATTCCACCTACTGGGATTAGCATGTTCTAAAAGACTTCTATAATAATAAACTTTATTGTGCGTGACCTGGGTCATAATGATTAGAAAATCGATGTATTAATTCTATGGTAAGTATAAATATGATAAATACCATTAAATACACATCACTATTATTTAATTACATAAATTTATAACACACTTATTTTGCTCAATCGGTTTCTAAATTGTTTCACTTCAATTTAGTTGGTTAAATTTAAATTTTAAAGTAATTATTTTATTTGAAATATAGTATGATATAATTTTTAGTCATGCTAAGAAAAACAATTCTAGTATATTTAGTTTATATCAAATTGATTGTTTTTAAAAGCATTTTGTTTCTTATGTAAGCTTACCTGTGAGTGAATGGTTCTATTGACCTTTGTTGAGTAGATTTAAAATTAAAACTATATTGTTGCTTTGTAATTTTAAAGTTTTATTTTCTTGTATTATTAATATATTATTATGTCACACTTCTTTAAAAAACAAAAATCTTCATTTGCAAATAAAAAAACAACAAAATTAAACTGTGTTAAGACAACTAAGTATAAATTTAGGCTTAAGGATGTACAATGTGCTACCACTAAAGAAATGCATCAAATCTAGTGAGCGAAGTCGGCCTTGAGAAGGTTGGCCTATGATATTGCATTGGAGCTGTAGCTCGACTAGAATATCGTTTGTATTCACCTAAGTTTTTAGTACGGCGGTCTCGTTTTTTATTTTTGTATTTGGTGAAAGCTCCAATGTATATATATTGGATAACGCAACCATGTTTTACTGTTTTTAAATAACTCGACTGAAAATCATGGGTTTCGTCTTGTTTTTAAGCAAACATATTTTATACAAATTTATATTTCATTTGTGTCATCTACGAATCATAATTTATATGTTCATGAACATTTTCCTGCAAGTTACAAGGGATTTTCTTCAAAATTCGTTGAAAGATAAGATACATTGAAAAGGACTGCATGATAAAAAAATGTCTCCACCCCTTAAGACATAACATGTTACATGTCCGCAAACATTTTCTAAACTTTCAAAAAACTTTTGAACGCCCCACAAAATATTAAATACCACTTTTTAAAGTTATACTTCTTTGCGCCCGTCACGCGTTAGGAGTAAAATCCGGAAAGTTCCTTTTTATACCTTTCTTCGTATATTCGTATACTTTCCTATACTTCAAAACGTCGGATTGATTTGAAACTTTGCACACTTATCTAGAACCGATGACAATGCAATATTAATTTTGTTGGGTGTAGTAAGTGAGCACTGATCATGGTCCCCAGAACACGACGTGATTTTCACCCCCTTCAAAACGTCGGATTGATTTGAAAATTTGCACACTTATCAAGGACCTATGGCAATGCAATATTAATTTTGTTATGTGTAGTAAGTGAGCACTGATCATGGTCCCCAGAACATGACGTGATTCCCCCCCCCCCTTCAAAAGGTCTGATTGATTTGAAACTTTGCACACTTATCAAGGATCTATGGCAATGCAATATTAATTTTGTTGGGTGTAGTAAGTGAGCACTGATCATGGTCCCCAGAACACGACGTGATTTTCACCCCCTTCAAAACGTCGGATTGATTTGAAACTTTGCGCACTTATCAAGGACCTATGGACCTTATCAAGTTCAGGGATTGTTAAATCAATAAATTTTCATACTTCAGGCATTGTATAACCAACATTTTTGCAAGGTTCAAGCATTATTTGGTCAACGTTCAGGTATTGTAGAAGAATTATAGGATAACGTTCAGACATTGTTCAATCATTAGATTTGAATGGTTTAGGCATTTTCAAGTTTATTTGGGCAAAGGCAAGGTTCAGGCATTGTTCGAGCATTATTTGAGCATGGTTCAGAAATTGTTAAACCATTAGATTAGCATGGTTCATGCATTGTTCAAGCACTAGGTAGGAATTGTTCAGGTTTATCATTAGATCGGCATGGTTCTTCAGACATTGTTCAAGCATTATATGGCTTATGTTCAAGCATTCTGCAAGCATTACATGGACATGGTTCAAGATAAATGGGAATAGTTCAGGTAATCTTTAAGTATTAGTTAGTTATGGTTCAGGCATTGTTAAAGCAGACTTACAAGGCTTAAAATTTAAATTTATTTTAAACTTCAAGTTTAAATTTATGTGATGAAAATCTTAACATAGAAATTAAATAAAATCAGCTTGAAGACTTATCCTTATTCGTGTTTTTAAAATAGGTAAACGTTCGAAATGGTACTCTCAAAATACAAAAAACAATGTATAAACGAATATTTTTCGTATTTATTTAAATCTAAGCTAAAACATTTCGAATGCAAATATAAGTAATACAAATATATAAAAATCAGAGGAAACATATTTTATGGACTATATAATGTATACATAAAGTATATAAATATCCACTAATTAAAACACCCTATATTCACTCTGTAGTGCTTTCAATAAGTAGTTCAGTAGTGACTTCGCGCAGAGATTTCTCGCCCATTGTTTTCCAAAGATTTGAAATATCCTGCATTACTAGCTTTGCATAGTTTATATCTTTACCGTTCTCTTCCCAGTTATACTTTCTAAGTAACTTATCATAATCAATTGTTATTTTCAAAATCTGAAGACCTCCTTTTCTGACCATTATTTGATACAATTCTTTTCCTTTTACTACTCTGTCAGGGTCGTCATTATCCATTAGTTCCTGTATGTCATCCAAGGTACTGTAGTATTCGAATAGATCTTCCATCAGGTCCGTACCGTTGGTGTATTTAGGTTCTCCTAATTCCTTGACCAATTTATTTCCCATATCTGTTAATAATCCTGGTAGGTTTTCATCGTCAATTTCGTCGGTTTCTTTACTCGATGTACATATTTTCATGGATAAACAAATTAAAATTAAGATTTTCATTGTTAAATGTAAAATTTGTCATTCTTGTAAAATAAATATTTGAAATTGTAAAGTCATTGTCTGTTTTTCATTTCCTAGTGGCTAAAAATATTATAGTAGGTTATGAAAGATTATGTAGCAAAAGATAAAAACAAGTGCTGTAATTTATTAAATGAGATAAAATAATAAATCTTACAGTTGACAAACTTTAATGATTAATTGATATTTTATATTTTGTTGCTAGAATATTAATATTACATCATGTACAGTTTAAATGATTTGACAAGTAAATAAGATTTGATAAAAATCTACGTAATAAAATATTGAATCTTTTAGTATCGTCTTTTATCATAATTAATGGTGTTATGAAAGATACAATAAAAGCTTGGTTACTAAAAATTTTAGAATTGGAAAATTATTTAAAACAAAATATACATCTACTTTAACAATTCAATTTTCGTTCTCCATTAAGTTTTGTAAAAAGAGATATTATTGACCTAAACTTAACAATATTATAATTTGCAAATAACAATCAAGCTATACCCAATAGTATAAATTGTCACAAAAATATGTTTATTGGTCCAACGCGTTTCAACGATAAATTAGCCATAATTAGTGACACTTGACAACTAATAAATAAATTATTATAGTTAGCTTTAAAGGCGCTTGAGCAATAAAATTTAATTTGTTTTCTTTTAAGTGTTAATAAGAAAAAGACTTTGTATTTATTATAATTATTACATGATTTTCAATATCTTACATAGCTAAATGAAAATGTTTAATTTCGTGAGCACTTTAACGTTTAACATTCACTCATGAGGATTAATGCCTTAATAGATTTAAAACTAGATGTGCAATTTTTTTTTAAATTAAATATATTAATTCATACAATAAATAAATACAAGTTAAACACAATTTGTAAGGCTTTTTCAGGTTTTCAATTAGATTGATTAATGTATAATTACTTTTATTTTATGTTGCTTATGTGATCTATGGCGTCTCGTAAGTTGATGACCGCGGTTTCGACTTCACAGAGTCATTTTCAAGTCACACACAACACACATATCACACTATATAACAAGGCCATAGATCACAAAAGCAAGGTAAAATAAAAATAATTATACGTTAATGATTATTGTGATAAAAAAGTAGGACTTATAATAGATAAGAAGACGGCTAATGCCTGGATGAAGATATAGGATAACTAGGCCTACTGAAACTGCAGACCTATTATGCTAGAAAAAGGATTTGGCTATATTTTCGATAGATAACTATTGAGCTTGACTTTCGAGAAGATAAACCTTGAACAGAAATTCTCATAAATAATAAGTTTATTAACTTAAACGCGTTTTAACGACGATTTCGCTTTTTTTAAGTGATGGGCTAGCTACAATAACCAAAATATAACTGCTATATAATATTTTATATTTGATTATTGTAGCTCATGCATCATAGAAGATTACTACATTATCGCTGAAACGCGTTTGATTTAGTAAACGTATTAGATGTGAGATTTTGTGTTCAAGTTATATTTTTGATCTCTCAAATTTTATGAGCCGACCCATTTTGGATACAGACTTTTTCTTGTTTTTAACATTTTTATGTTTTTTGTGAGATTTCACTTCTCTTTTCTCGTTTGAGCATTTTCTAAAAATACCCATTTTTAAACAATTCTAAACATTTTAACATTGCAAAGAAAAGTCTATTTTGAATGCTTAAGTAAGGCAACAATTATATTTTTTTCCTTTGAATATAACTAAAATGAGATATTGAAACAATACTAATTAAATGTTTGTATTTACTTTAGTAGTAAAACTCAATTAATACTATAACTAGGGCGATAAAAACCAAATAATATAAACATTGAACTTTTGTATGATACAAACAAGTTAGTTTTACATTTTCAGGTATTTTATTGTTAGTATTAAAAGCAGTTCTTTGTAATTTATTACTCCCATTTCAAAAATAAAAGAAATATTGTTTCTAATTTAAAAATGCACGCGGGTTGCAGTAGGAGTTAACAAATAGATAATGTAATGCTTAACAAAAAAGTGTTATTAATTTGTTGCTATGGCAATGACAAATATAAAATACGAGTAACGAAAAAGCGTTATAAAATTTTAGGTTAGGCCACACAATCATTTTAGGTTAGGCCTGGGACTGATGAACCAACATTTTATGTTTATTGAATGTAATTACAATTAATGGACATTTTGTTTACCATCTTAGCTTTGATGTTATAATTAATCCTACACATTTATTATAATTACATTAAACGTATGGAAACAGTAAATATTTTTATGAAAAACCAACTAATAATAAACGGCAATTAAAATTATGTGTGTATGTTGCCGTTAAGGCTGGTAAAAGAATTGAAGAAAAGGCGAGATGAACTTCGTTCCTGTGCACATTTACTTTTTTATATTGTTTCTACTTTCAAAATGTAAAAAGTATGTTACTAGCCTACTTCAAACAGGTTCTTTGTATTTTACTTCTTAAAACATATTTCTTGTAATTTATTATTACTACTTATTTTTTTTAAATTGCATGGTTTATTTCTTTTAACTGCATTTCGGGTATTCTACTTCCAATATTATTGTTTCTACTTCAAAAAATGTTTTGAACATTTTACTGTTTCTACTAAAATTATTTACATTGTATTGTTTTTGCTTCAAAAATTGTCTTTGTAATTTAACATTTTCATTTCAAAAATAAAAAATAAAATAAATTTCCTAGTTTTTACTTTTAAGATGTTTTTTTATTTTATAATTCCTACTTTAGAAAAGTTCTTTACAAATTAGTATTTCCATTTCAAAAATGTTCTTTAGTGTAATTTAATAATCCTACTTAAATTTTTCTTAAAGTTATTGTTCCTACTACAAACAGTTTCTTTGTATTTTATTAAAAATAAAATATAATTACAACTTACCGTCGTCAATAGTCAATTGTCGTATAAATTCTTCAAACGACGGCAGTTTCGGCTTATTCTGCCATTTTCAAGTTAAAATTTGTTGGATGAATTAATCCGTTGTCACACATCATATACACATTTACACACAAACATTCAGAATAAATTATAAAAAACACACAAAAAAATTTACTATTAAGAAATCACATGTCTCGTGGGCCCACTGTCTCGCACTGCAGTGTAAATGTGTGTAAATGTGTATATGATGTGTGACAACGGATTAATTCATCCAACAAATTTTAACTTGAAAATGTCAGAATAAGCCGAAACGGCCGTCGTTTGAAGAATTTATACGACAATTGACTATTGACGACGGTAAGTTGTAATTATATTTTATATATAACAATAGTCGGAATGGCGATAAGCATAATATGTATTTTATTGTTTCTATTTCAAACAGGTGTTTGTAATTGTATCGTTCCTACTTTAAACAATATCTTTGTAATGTATTATTCCTGCTTCAAAAATTATGTTTTTATTTCCTACTTCAAATACATTAGTTTATTTTGTATTTTTGTACCTACTTTAAACAGTTCTAATTTTTTTATTGTTCCTACTTCAAACAGGTCATTTGTATTTTATTAAAAATAAACGTTGTTATTTGTTTAAAAAATGTTTTATTTTTGTTTTCTTGTTATTACTTCAAACAGGTTCTTTGTATTTTATCCGTCCTACTTTAAAAATGTTCCTTGTAATTTTCATCTTACTTCAAAAATGTTCTTGGTAATTTATTATTCCTAATTAAAAATTATATTTACATATTATTGTTTCTACTTCAAATATGATACTGTTTCTAGTTTTAAAAGTTTCTTTGCCGTTTCTATTTCACTTCAAACATTTTTTTACTATTTACTGTCCCTCTTTCAAAAATGTCTGCATATTATTGTTTTTACTTCAAACAGGTTTTTTGTATTTTATTATTCCTACTTTAAAAATTGTCCTTGTAATTTGTCGTTCCTACTTTACTTTAAATATTAATTTCTTGGTAATCTATTGTTCCTACTTACAAAATTCCAAACAATTTACTGTTTTTTCTTCAAAAATGTTATTTTTTACATTATTGCACTTACTTCAAAAATGTTGCTTATACTTTACTCTTTTACTTGCCCCGATTCCCACTAGTATTAAACTAAAAGTTTTTTACATCATCTAACATTTCGATTTGAGGACTAACAAGGTCTCCAACTATTCTCCAAAGAATCTGAGTGTCTATAATAGTTTCATTTGCGTGATTTGTTTGATCAGCAGTCCATCCATACTTACTTACTAGTTTATTATAATCTATTTCCATGTTTAGATGAGGTGGCCCTCCACTGTCGGATATTGTTTTATAAACATTCTTTCCTTCTTCTTTCCTCGTACCGTTGTTCTCAGTAAGCAATTCCAACACGTCGTCCAAGTTGTTATAATATTGGTAGAAATCACGCATTAAATATTCCCCTTTTTCATCAACCGGAGTAGTCAACTCATTAACCAGATCCTCTCCGAGTTTGGTCAGAAATTCTGTCAATTGTTTAGAATCAATTACAATCGTAATATTTTTTTTCTTACCAATACAAAACTTTGTGAATAACAAAAGCAAATAGATTTTATTCATTTTATATTATTCTTTGACAATATAAAACCAATGTACTTACAATGCCTTATCAATACTATTTATCAATAAAAAAAAGCGTATTGATTGTATTTAGATAAGGATTATAAACTTATAATTTTTTTAGTTTTATAATTGTATTTAATAAACAGCAGTTTTATATGAACAATGAAACAAAATTAAATACCATATTTTACATATTTATTATGTGCAGTTTCTTCTGTTATCATAAACTGCAAAACAATTATAAGATGATACAATAACGATAAGGCTATGATGACTCATAGTGTTTACGCCTTGAAAAAGATTGTCTTAAATACGATATGAGTATTTATTAAACATAAATGCATTCAATGTTACTTAAGCGTTATTTTTTATATTTATGTATATTCAATTAAAAACAACTTGTATTTAAGTTAAAACAATTTTCGTAAAGAAATTAAAATTTGTCGTTTTATACAATTGTAACTGTACACAAATTAGATTTTTACAGAAATCTACAAAGAATAAATACAATTTTTATATTTCATAGTTGTGTGACTATGTTATTTTTGTTTTACTTGTTTTGGTGATATGTGTAGGCTACATTATGTTATTGTAGGTCTATATAATAGGTTGTTGGGTTTGTGATGTTAGAGTTGCGGTTACATAACATGTGCAATTCCAAAACAAAAAAGTTAACTACAGTAGCATGTTTTATAATACAATGCGTTTTAAATAACAAAAGTGAGGTCGAAATCAAAAGATGGTATTGTTGCAAAAATACAAAAATATGTTTAATTGACACAGTATCTATAACACTTTACATATATTAAAAAATAAGACACCATTCCATGCAGAATTGTATGTAAATTTATTTTTGAAAGAGTGAAATGGTTTGTTATTTTGGAAAAATTGGAATGAATTTGAAAATGTCGAGGTTTTTGAATCATTCACTTAGAGTAGCTATAATCAGTAGCTATACTCAGAACATTGATTCAAACTTCAAATAACTTTCTTTATATGTAAATAAAGATTTTTTAAAGTTTCCAACTCCCTACAAATTAATTTACGACAACTACCCTGTTTTCCTTGTCTTAAGAGTTTGTGCTTGAATTTAAAATTCTTCTCAAATATTGAGTGTTATATTTTTTATTAGTCAGGTATTCAATTAACTATACAATTCCAATAATTTATCCATTAATTTTGAACGATAAAAGTGTTAATTTACACATTATAATGTTTTTTTCTTCTTTAAATTCGTACATAATAAAGACATTTTCATGCAATGATATCTTATAAATTATTTACTATAAAATCTAATTTCACAGAATAACTAAACACTATAAACTTTTTATATAAAATCATAGCAATCTTTCATCGTCGCTGCTTGAATCATAGTTTGTACTTCGTGGTTCAACCGGTTCTCCTTTCATTTTACACTGTATATTTCTCCATATTATCCCAATACTTCTGACATACTCTTTAATATTAACCATTTCTATTTCGTTTCTCCAATTATGATATTTTCTTATATGTTCGTAATCAATATTACAATCAAGAAAAGATGGACTTCCGATTCCTTTTATTAACTGACTGTAAGTAAACTCGCCTAGTTTGTTTTGTTCTGGAAACTTACTGTTTAAAAACTCAAAAACATCTTGCAGCAAGTTGTTGTACTGAGACAGTTTCAACATCAGCGATTCGTCAATATCGGTTCTGGGATCCAATAATCTGTCTTTAATTGTGATTGCTAGATTCTTTAAACGAATGTGTATCTCTCTAAAGCTTTCAAAATCGTAGTCCAAAGGTTCCGCACCTAAACAGAAGTATACAGAACAAACTAACAACAAAATATTGATCTGCATTGCGTTTAAAATGAACTAATTAAAAGTAAACTAATATTTTTTTATATTTCAGAAAACACAATTTAACAAAAGCATGTCAATCGATTAATAAACTGTAATTGCCAATTAGTTGCACATTTATTTGAAACACAAGTGCGCTAACTTTGACGTAAAATAAATGAATTTCAATATTTGTTAATAAATCTTTATCGAATTAGGAAATCAGTCAAGGTTTTAATGTTCCGCATTTTTCTCTAATATGCAATGTCATGTTTTGAAATTAATGCTTTTATAAAGTCTTGGTAGAAATGAATGTTCAACAAATTGGCTAGCGAGAACATTAAATAGTTTTAGCGAGGATAAGAAATAGTATTCTAAAACATATAAATTAAAACTGTCTAAAATAGAAACATAACTCACTCTATCTAATGATAAAGGCCAGTTAAACTTAAGTGTAGCCTATATGTTATCATTCATTTTTTTAATAATTTGGAATTGCTACGTTTGAATTATGTGTAACTATTGATAATTAATATTTCATTAATATTTATGTGCTTAAAGTATTTTATTTTACTAAATGCTAGTATGTATAACAATAACAGGTTGGAACCTAGACAATCTGTGTTGGAGGTTCCACTGTAGGAGACCTTTAGACTCTCAGCAACTCTGCTTCTTTTAATAAGAAATACTTTTACAACATTATTTAATTGCTGACAAAATGTTTATCTTAAAAAACTAGGTGTTGGCTTACTGTTTCATTAATTTAGATATTTTACTTTTTCTTTTAAACCGTCGCGTTGTGACAATAATTATTAGTGATTATATATTTTTAAAGAAAAAGTAAATTTTTTCCCGAAAGCTTTAATTTTTAACATTAGTAGCGGTAATAAATTAATAATAAAATATTACCTTTAATGTCCGTCAAGTGATCCACTTATGTGAAAAAACACACTACCGCGGTTTCAGATGATATCACTCATTCATCATCAGGTGAAATTATCACTCCTAAGAGGTCGTCATTAACATTAAAAAATTGTCAGACATATAACAGCACAAATACAAAAACACACAAACAACGTACACATTTAACACAAATTGGAACACCCGTCCCATGTGGTCATCACAGATGCGGAGTCAGAACTAAGGTCAAGATCCCCTCCAAACATCGATGATAATCCCCACTCGTTTGACATAAAAGGTAATATTTTATTACTAATTTATTATATATCAGTGATTCGGGACCTTTCCACAATGAAATTAGTAGCGGCCATAGAAAACTTTTTGCCGGCCATTTTTGAAATGGTTGCAGATACGGTTAAGGATTAAATTCAAAAAATGTTTAATATTGAAACCCTTGGTTTTGTTTTCCCACTTGACCTACTTAGCCGTTTGATATTTTTGGGATAAAGGCATTTTCAATTTTAATCTGTTTAGTGTGTATTGATATTAGTTGTTGTATGCGCAAGGTTTTGAGGATGAATATGTGTGTATTAATGAATTTTATTCAGTACAGAGTATAGATAGGCCTACATGTGAAAATGACTACATAAATGTGAATAACAGCAAATTAGTCTGTCATATTTTCTTTAATCTTTCTTATTTTTCAATTTCTTTTCTCTTAGCTTTCTCTCTCTGGAACTTTGTAGTGTACACTATATTTCTGTTACTCTGCCACCGGGGCAATAAACTAAATAATGAACACGAAATGACCATGTCTGTCATAAGAAAGGTATGATAAAATTACATGGAGGCAGCCAACTCATTGTTTAAGCCCATGCAGGGATCTTATATATAAATTTGGTAAGGAATGTTGTTATCGGCCCATTACGTCATTTTCAACTAATTTGTACAAATGAACAGTAGTTTTAACGTTTTAAACTGCAAATGAAGAGAACAATCTAAAAATACAAAATGTTAAAATGTTTAAAAAAGTAACTGATGTTTAATAAATTACGTTGTGTTAAATGAACGTTATTGTAGGAACTATCCCTCAGTTTGGGAGAACCAGTAAAGGTGGGCTCATAACAAATGTATAAATATGAAACCAAAAATTCCGGTACCCCCAAAAAGTATCATTTCCCTCATTTAAGTTTCTTAAAAAATACAAAATATAAATTCCTAAAAATGTCCCATGTTATTTAAATTTATAATTAATTACCTTATTTCTCCGGCATCACTCTAAATATATCCAATCGGATTACCGGTTTCGGCGGTTCATCAGATCAACCTCAAATAAAGTATTTCATTCCACTATTGTGGAACACGTCGTTATAAACTACATACAATTACGACATAAAACATTAAAAATCACAAACACTTGAAAAATATATATACTGTATATACTGTCTCAAAGATAAAATTCAGCATATAACTCGAGGACTCGGTTACTTCGTGTATATACATGTATGTGGAGAGCATGTAATCCTATCACGTCAATATTGCCGATCGTACCATCAAATGTATTTCTACGTTCCCCCTTTTATAGGCCACATTTTATGTTACAACCCTCTTTATAGGTAGTTTGTTAAGTGAAGCCGCTTGACCTTGAGCGTGCAGACAGTCTTATACTCAATGTTTCAATGGCGGGGGAAGCTATTCGGGTCTGAAATGCGTTAAAACCGACTAAGCCCTCTCCTCCACACAATATACTGTCCCGCTCTGCAAACGCCAACAAATTGCAACAGCGATGGTATTACATATATTTTATAATCCTTGGATATATGTTTATCTCAAATATTTCTGTATCTTCATAATGTTATTGTTTAAATTCAGTTGATCCCCTTTTGGAGTGTTTCCCTTCATTAGCACAAAACGCAGACGTTGAGACAACATCTTATACATGTTAAGATAAAAGTAAATTATCTTGGTCCTTAAGAAAGTTGGACTAGTCTTTTAAAACTTATTAATTTAACAAAATGGTATTGTACGTTATAGAGAAAATATAAGGTAATTATATTTAACAAGGCGTTGACTGTAACCGAATCCAACTACGGACCCATTACTCTTAAAATATTTAAAATATTGTAGTTTTATTGTTAGACATAATTTGAATGAAAACAGTTGATGCGGAAATTAAATCTGATTTAACTTATTTGACCACGTTATTGTTGTCTACTTGAAGTTTATGCAAATTTCGAAGACAAATTCAAACTCTCATAAAAGTAATTATTAATAGTACTTTGCCTAAACAGTACGAGTTTAAACTCAACGCGATTAGCACGTGCTGATGATTTCCACACCGTCGACGTTAAATGGTAATTTATATGTCATCAATGTACATTGTAGTGGCTTTTGTATATATGTAATTATGTGTAGTGGTTTAAATTAATGTTTATAACAACGTTCCGAGTGCGCAAACTGCAACATTTGACAATGACTGAATAAATAGTTGAAACGGCCGTCATGGTATAAGATTGACGAAAAACACAAGGATTGTACGACAGATTCCAAAAAAAGGTAATTTTGATTTTGGGCTTAGTCAAAAAACAAATTTAGTTTAAACTTTTTTGTTAAACTAAGAAAATAGTCACATTATTACTGTCCCAACCTTTAAAATGTCAAATTCCGCATCATTTTCTGATCATTATTACTCGAGAAATCTTGTTACGTGTTTAACATTGCTCTTTTGGGCGTTGAAATCCAAGATAGTGGTTGAGTCTGCAAAGCCTTAAGTAAATAAACATGATTCACAAATTGACTTCAGGTAACCAAGATTAGTTATGCACATTTGAGAAGTTAGCACTACCTTCTCTTGTTTCTTAAGTTACTATCCAATAGAGATAGAATTTAGTCTAAATAGTAGATAAAATAATATGTTTATTGTTAGTTTTTTTTAAAACATTTTACTTATTAGAAACATTATCACATTTATTACACTTTAAAAATAGGATTTTCCTTTTACATTCAAACGCTCGAATTTCTTAGGTTATCCAAGTTTTAAAATCTACTTTTCACACATTCACTTTCACTGCCTCGCTTAGCCATCTCGTCCATAGCTTTCTTAATTCATCGAGTGAAGTTTTAATACCTTCAATGTCTTCGGGCGAAATATCTTCGAATTTCGATTTCACTAGTTCAAAATCAGGTGTAATTTTTAAATGTTGCGGACCTCCTACGTTCAATATTGCTTTGTATACTCTTAACCCAGCTTCTTTCTCTTGTTCGTCATCACTCAACATAAAATCTATCGCATCCTCCACGCACACATTATACCTAAATATATCTTCTAATAATTCTTTCCCATTGTAATCACGGTCATCCGTTGTTGGAAGTACCATGTTATTTGCTATTCTTTTACCTCTTTCTACTAAAATTATATCTAAATTAGGAAAGAAAACAATTTTTTCGGTCGTGTTATCATTGTCGGTCCATACGTACGGAGTTGGTTTCACTGCAGCAGAAAAACTAGTACTTAAAATAGCAAAAAGAACGTACAGTAATAACATGATTGTAGTAACTGTTATTTATAAGTTATAATGTAGTAATTGGTCTTTATAATTTTATCTTATAAATGAGTGTAATTTTATTACCAAACTGTTATCACAAGTAATTATGGCGTAATACCAGTTTATTTTGAGTTCACTGGCACATTTTGTATAATATTATAGACATACTGTAAATTTAAACTGGTTAAAGTATGCTACTAAATATATATTTGTTTAAATTATTTTTTTGTATATGTTAAAATGTATTCAATCAAAATACATAAATAACTTTTATTTTGTGTATTTTCTAGAATTAAAGGATCAAATTTCAATTAGGAAATTCTCAAAATGAATATTTCGCTCAATGTAAAGAGAAATTATGTAGTTACGAATAAGCGAAATTCGTATTAAATTTGACAAAACTGTACACAATATTAAATCGAATAGTTTTTGATAAATACGTAAAATTAATTTAACTAGATTATTATAATAATTAATTATGTCTGCTAACATCTAAGTAATTTGAATATAACCATCTGACAATTCTAGCGTTGTTTTGTGAATTATTTTTGTTTGTGCGTTTCGAAAATACTCAATCTTAGTTAAGGACCTTCGTCACCTTGCGTAAAACAGTGAAAAAAATACATTTCGTTTTAACGTGTTACGGATGCCGTTTCCGAACTTAATAAGTTATGAAACTTCTCAAATTGTTTTTAAAGGTTATGTGATTTTGTCATAATTGAAAGAAATCATCGGCAACTCTTTACAATAAAAGGTTTAATTGAGTTAATATTGGTTATTTTTAATGCATTTTGGGGTAATTTTAAACAATAATTTCAATATTTTTATTTTAAGATCACACGTAACAAATATAAAGCCTTCTTAATAAAGTTATTTCCCTGATTATTAATTTATAATGGGATTTCGAAACTCGAGATTACGAATGCATGTTTCAACGATCTCGCGGCTTGCGATTCAAGTGGCTGTGGCGCTACTAGCCAACCTATTTACTCTCAATTCCCTTATCTTTGTTTTGGATGGTGCTCAGAGTAGGGGGACGGTATGTGAGCGATTAGCAGACACTGAGGCTCATGTTTTCAGTCCAGCATTGTCCGTACCCCCTTCTTCCCGTACCAACAAGAGATCACAGACTGTACTTGCACCAATTTTATTAAAACGACACTGTACTCTTCATGGTGGAGAAGAGCCTTCAATGTTATGTTATTTACTATTATTCTATACGATTAATTTATTCTATCTACCAATAAGTGATTCTAATCTTCTACCATTTTAGGAGAGCGATCGCTCTATTTTTAGATCGAAGTTTTGGGAACACCGTGGCACAGTGGTTAGCGTGGTCGTTTTTTTCAATTAGAACGTCCAACACTGTTGCGTAGGTTCGAACAACAGTATTAAAACTTTACTCGATGAATTAAGAAAGCTATTATTCGGCTTTCCATGCAGTTAGTTATTTAGTCTAAAGTCAGAATTTTAAGCAAATCGAAAAAATTAGGCTAGAGCTGAAAATAACATACGGAGTTGAACATAAAATAAACAAAACCGATTCGTACACCAAACCGATATTTGTCAATGTTCTTCTCTTCTAAATATATCAGTATTAATAGAGCCTGAACATATAGACTCGTTAGGTTTATCCTTCTAATTTTGAAAAGCTAAAATATAACAAATATTTTACAAACGCATACTAATCTGAGTACAAACATTCGTATCGATAAGATCAAAACACATTTAGTTTCGAGATATCGCTCTAGACTGTAAAAAGTATAATTAATTAAATTAAACTAAAAGAAAAATAAACAAGAAAACAAATGTGTTTTTATAAAAGAAGCAGTAAATATTGCGCATTACTAACCAGTTTAGTCACTATGTATATCTAGATGAACACTTTATCAGTTTTGATAACTTCCAGAACACTTTGTGACCCAACAGAATGAAGAGCTTGGTGTTATTATTGTTCTGTGTGAGCGCAAATTATGTTTCTTGTCTTTTCAAACTAAATCACTATGGTAACCTAGATAATATATTAGTGAATATGGGTAAGAGTTTGACTGTTAGGTTGACGCACCCTTCTGCCTCGTACTCCTGTGAGCTTTTAGTCTCGGATTTGTTTAAATATCATAATTACATTTGTGATATACATATATTGTTAAGAGATTCAAGCAGGAAGAACCAAGCGGAAGGCCGAAGACTTTATAAAATCGTTGCTGAACGAGGCGGACCAGCTACTAATTTGATAAAAATAGATTATGAACAGTTGGAGAAAATATATAATTGGAAAGATGACGATACTAAAGATGCGATAGAAGAGGCTGTAGAAGAAGCAGCTTTGGCGTGGAAAACAATACTGGAGAGCATGAAGTCGTATAATTTAAAACTTAAAAACGCAAAAACTGCTAAAACAGAGCAGTGATATTAATTGTATAAAGAGAATTTGCTATGAATCAATTTTGTAATTTTTTTTGTTTTTAATACGCCTTTACAAAATTAGGAATACAATTGAATCTAGTTCCGGTCAAATACTATAATATTTATTTAGTAATTTGTAAATTTAAGTTATTAAAAATAATAAAAGCAAATATAGCTTACATTAAACAATAGCCCTATATAAAAAATAAAATGATAAACTTTTTCTACTAAATCATAGAATAAAAAAAAGTTAAATTTAATATATTAAAAAAAAAATTCTTAATGTTAATGTAAATGTTTGGTTTATCAAATGTTGATCTTATCCAACATTCACACAATTTGAACCAGTAAGTATATAGTTACATAAAAATTGTACGGTCACTGAGCATGTATTTATTAGGCACATATAAATCAATCTAAAGTGGCCTTAGTTGGTGGGGAAAATAAAATTTCTATTTTCTAATTTGTAGGTTAGGATTTTGTTTAATAACCTTGTTTTTGGTTATTTTTTTACCTTTATTATATTCCCGTTAGTCTATATTATACACTTTTTACTTTGATTTAGAAATTTCATATTATTGATCGGAGAGGTTATGATTCATCCTATACATTTATTAAAAAGATATTATTAAATACTAGCTGCATACCCGTGCTTCGATACGGAAAGTAAAATGGAAACAGATGCAATTTTTTTAAAATAATACTGTATTGCTATTGGAAAATTCCTAAAACTAAAGTTCAAGTTGTATAAACCCGGATCCTTTTCGAAAACACAAGTTTAGTGTGTAGTTATGTGTGCAAATTTCCAGTAAAAGTGTTAGACCGAAGCCTTTAGTACACCATAAACTCTGGGTTTGGCATATTTAAAGGTAGGTTATTGGTTTTCACAAGCCGAATTACAGAGTAGAAAAAAAAAACGATAGTTATGTTCTTAAAACGAACTACCACCCAGGTTTTTAGGCAAACGTCTGTACCCACCACCACCACCACCACTATTTGTATCCAGGCTATTTGTACTTTTCAGAACTAAACTATTGTTTAAATTGGTGTGAACTGCAATAGAAAATAGTAAATTCGGCTTAAGTAAAAAAGGTTGGCTCTTTTACTGAATGTGTTTTATAAAACTTTTTTACAAACCACGATTTTTGTTCGTTCCTCTGGCTGCAGTATCAACAGACTGTCAGGAGAACTTGAACAAGCTACATATAAATAGCCGTGGGAGAAACTGCCATTCCTTAAATCTACTCCTGCTACTTTCAAAGATTGCCCTTGCGCATTGTTTATCGTCATGGCAAAGCAGACCTACACAAGACCTACGACTGCAGTCGTTTGGTCGGAATATGGTTGTCAGAAGGAATCAAACTAATTCAGGGTACACAAAATGTTTCTCGAGCACCACAGTCTGCGAATATGGTAGCTTCAATCACATTCCTATATAGGGCTTTAACCTGCAGCCTGGTTACATTACAAAGTTTTGGAGGGATTAGATTGCGCAGCAACATTATTGGAGTTCCAACTTTGAGGCAGAGATTGTGGAACTCCTGACGGATTAAAAGTCTGAAGGAACTGTACAGGGTAGTGAACAGCGTCCTCCAACTGAACTTGAATTTCACTAACTCTGAAGAAAGTTGATCCAATGCAGAACCATTAATGCTGTTTGAGGAGTCACTCTTTGGAGTTAAAATAGCAATTTCTTTAAGTCAACTAAGATTATATTTATGTAGTTTGTTAAAGTCGGGGTAGATATTTTCAGTGAAAGCTTTTAGGACTTTGACTGTTAAGCAAAGATAATATGAAATGACTACCTTGCCTCTTAGGTAAATTACCATCTCCGATTTGAAGAAGTAAGTTTGAAAACCCCTCTGCCCCAAGATCACATTTGAAATGAAACATAATGTAGGCTCGCAAGGATGGGACTTGGATATTTGGTCACAGGTAGGAAGATTTAAGGCACACTATCACCTCATCATCACGGGTTTCCCGAGTTTCGCTGATCCTCTTCAACTTAGTGTCTCTGCAGTGGAAATTAAGTCTCGTTTTTCAAACTCCTGACTCACAATAACTAAAGCAATCTCGCTTGTTGTTGGCGTGTATAACGACCTGTATGTTAATTTTTCAGGTTTTCTGTTAGCATGAATCATAACTTTAAACTCCTGTCCTTCAGGAACTCTCTGAAAGGTCGTTTTAAAATAAACCTCGTATGTACTGGTAGTGATGATGCAGCATTTTTTGAGCTGGTCAACCAACCAAGGTTTCACGTCAGGAAAGATATTATGGACAATTTCTATCTCTTTTTCACAATTTCCGACAAAATATATTTGTAAAAATGAATGAGCATTTTCAGATGAAGGCAACAAACTTCCTACCATGTGGTAAACTTGCCCTTGAACTTTAAATGTCGGCATAAAGATGCCCTCGTGTACTTCTTTAGCACCGAATGACGTTATTTGAAAACATCCGTTGTATTTTCTTATGTTCACCAAAAAATGCTTTGCTAATAATTGTTTTGTCGTTTTTGAGAAATATGCGATGAATGAGTGAGTGAGTGGTATTTGGCATATATATGTATGTGAAGGTATGCCATGGGGTTTTCTGCAGTAAACATTTCATATAAATTGGAATGGCAAGCAAAATTACCCGAACACCGTGCATTACTGCCTATGTAATATGAATCAATCTAAAGTGTATGTCCTCAAGTTGATAGAAAAAATACGAAATTTACAAAAAATATGAAATAAAATTTAGAACAAGTGAGTTAACATGATAAATTACTAGGTATGCAATGCAGTTGTCTGCTTGCAATATTGAACGGAGCAAGTATTTTCTTAATCAATACTTTGGAGCACCTGACTTAAACAAAACAACAATTGCACAGAAAATTACTGAATTTACAAACAGCTGCAAAACAACAATTGCACATAGAACTATTGTATTTACAAACAGCTGATAGTAACAGTCTGAAGTTAGATATGATCCTTTTAACAGCTGTATAATCAACACACAGTAAATAAACCAAATAAAATATTTCTTCTATTAAAATAACATTGTAACTTTAAAGGGCCGTAGGGAAAAACCTTGACGTCCGATTTGGACCATTTCAGATTTATACCTTCCCATAATTGGTTACTATGACCGTACCAAATTTCGTGCGGATCACTTCAGCCGTTCAGGAGGAGTATGTGGAAATAAAAAGCCAGAGTGTAGTATAAGAGCTTCGCTCGTTCCGCTCCCTCCGCTCATAAAACATCTGGTGTGATCAGGGTGGTTTAGTTGGCACACTATTAGCACGGAAGGTTTAAAGAAACCAAGTTCAAATCTCGGTCTTAGTCCATGTTTTTCCATTTGTAATTGTAATTTATATCAATTGTTACTTACTTATCCTTTTACAAATTATTTTATTCATTTTGTCAATGTAAAATACATAGATCACCGGAAGATTGTCAGTGTTGATACAGTCAGCTACTTACTCTAATACCTCAAAACTTAAATGTAGGCTATTTCTCAGCGGCATTTTAATAACAGTTGATTTCATACTTTGAAATAATTTGTACTTCTATTTTTAGGTTAGGATTTTCTTTAGGAGTCTTTTAAAATATATAATAAGTATTGTTAAATTCTAAATTTATTAATTGGATTTAGACATTTAATACTACTTATCATTTAAACTATGATTAATCCTACACTTTGATCGAAAACATCCTTATTTAATTATATTTTTATCTTATCTTGTGTTCTGATAAATGTTTTGTGAATTAAAAGTTCGTAGAAAAATTTCTTCCTGTTCATTTGTAAACAATATAGTTAAAAAAGAGGTAAAAGTTAAGTTTAAATTATATTTTTACCATAATAAACATGCATTTTTACCATATTAAAAGAACAGGTAACAGTTTTACAAAAAATATGTATACTTTTACCATGGTAAAAAATGGCAAGGGCTTTGCAAACAGTATAGACTATTTATTTACTATAGTTTAAAAAGTGGAAAAACTTGTGCAAAACATTTTTTTACAATAATACAAAAATTGTAACAGTTTTGCAAAAATTATATTTTATTATTATAGCAAAAAAGTGGTAATCAGGTTTCAAAAAAATATTTTTTTTTACAACTGTACAAAAATGATAAGAGTTTTGCTAAAAAAAGATTTTTATCGTAGCAAAAGATTGGTAACAGTTTTGAAAAAAATATTGTTTTACTGCAACAATAATTAATTACCGTACATATTTGTATTTTATTACTATAGTAAAAGAACAGATTTCCAAAAATTATGTTTAGTTACATTAGTAAAGAAATGGTAGTCTACAGTTTGCAAAAATAATATATTTACTGTATTCAGTTATCAAAACCTTTACAAATGATTATCCATAAATTGCGTTATTTAAATTTTCTACGATATTTTATGTAATTTACCTAAAACCGTAACTGTCTCAAAATTGAAAAATATTATTAAGATATTAAAATTTTCACCTATCTTTGATAATCAGTAAAAAATGCTTACATTTTACTATTAAAAACTACAAAGATGTATTTTCAAACTAAATAGTTATGTTACATTTGTAAAAATTCTTGTTATTTATGAAACATCACTTGAACTTACAAGACAACACTTGGAAGAAAATTTCACTTCACTTGTTATAAAATTTAAAAGTAATTTGTACTTTTGTGGAATATTTCTATGTCTAGCTTATATTCAAATATCGTTAAACAAATCCTTAGGCATTTGTTTCTCTGCCACTTGATCAATACTCTAGAAACGACGTGGATTGTTTTTAAATATATAAACGAGGTCAAATGCTGGGTATATTAATTAATAAAATCAAAACTTACCATCTCATCTGACACTGTAAAATAACTTCAAATGGTAACAAATAAAAACACAGTTCAGAGTAATTAATCTCATGTAAAGAAGGTTAATCAAATTAAGGTTGAGAAGTTTGAGGGGAAAATTACAATTAGTGTAAACACTATAACTAAATACAACTATGGCTGAATTAAATGATCAATAAACTAAAATAAAAAATTTAATGTTCAAACTTTCTACTAGAAAAGTAACTAATAAAGTAATATGGCACTTATATATTATTCAAAATGACAACACAAAATAAATTCTTAACTTATCTAAAAACTTTTACATTTTCCATTTGTTTGTCTTCAGCTAACTCAATAACAGACACCCAAAGTTGCTCGATTTCAGATTTCGCTTCTTTAATATGATTGATTTCTAAATTCTGTTTCCATTTGTATGCTTTCTTTAGATTATCGTAACTAATATCGATCAAAAGCCACGAAAGGCTTCCTTCGTCCACCAACCTTTTGTAAATACTCTTTCCTCGCTCGTGTTTACCTTCATCTGAGTTACGTAACAGGTTGAATAATCTGTCTAATCTTTCATAATATCTACATACATCTTTTAAAAGCTGCTTTCCACTACTTTGCTCAGGGTTGACTAGACCTTCTGTTATCAGAAGTCCTAAAGAGTTAATTTTTGTAAATAGGTCTACAGGTTTAGTTTGAGCGATATTTTGCACGTGGAGAAGTAAATATAACAAGAGGAAAATGTTCATATTATGTTTAATTAATTCGGTTTTATGTAAATGTTTAGTTAAATTTGTAATGAAAAATAATAACTAGATTAGATTATCAGCATTTAGATCAAGTTATGAACGCTCAATGCGTTGTCTTATCTGATTAATCAAGCTGTGCCATGCAATCGAACACACATATAGCGTGTACTAATTTTAATAAAACACTTGAAATGAATATTTAGTTGGTGGGTTATTTCTTTGGTTAGTAGGTCTAAATTTCACATAGCCTACCTAATTATGTTATTTTTTCATTAATTGTAAAGTTATTAAAACTATAAATGGAAATTTTAAAGTACAATTTATTATTTAAATTACAATTTTAATTAAATTAAATTAATAAAATACTTCCCTTTTCGTCATCACTTTTTTCAAAATGTCCTAAATAATAATACAATACTCTTAATGAATAACTAATAGAGACGCCTACGTGCTTTGAACGATTATCTCCTTTCTATGTCTAGACATATATTTTATTAAATTTCTTTTTAATAAAGCTGTAGGATTAATCATTATCCACGCTAAGGTGGCAAATAATATTACATTTTTTATTATTAAGATTATGATACAACAAGAGTAAAAATGAAGATTAAAAAGAACCAGCAAGACTTAGACCAACTTTTAAACCAACACCCCTGTATGTTTCGCAAGCTAACTTCCGTGAAATTTGTCCCTCTAAAAATTGCGATTGAAACAATTTAACCTAGATTTTTGGTAATATACAGGAATAATTTAATATAAGTTGCGGTGTCATATTTAATAGGCCTATCATAAGATCATAAGGTATCATAAGATCATACCCATAAGATCATAGAATAGATCATGTATCATAAGGTTCCTCAAATACAAAATACCAAGGCTTCTAAGCTGAACATAAGTTTAAAATGGTAAACCGATATAATATTTAAAATAGCCTTCAACTATCAAGGTGCAGACAAACATAAACAATGGAAACATTGAAGGATAATTATTTTAAAATCCATTATTCGAACCCAAATCAAACACGAATAAGATATCAAAAATTCCTTTACTACTTTCAGCTTGAATTATTTTGATTTACATTTGTATGCCTATTATATATCACTATATATGTAAGAAGTTATCAATAGTTATCCACCAGTAAATAAAACTAGGGGTGCACTCTCCAAATGTTTCAATGTTATGTGTTAATATAATTTTAAAATATTTTGATATATGATTTTTAGTTTTTGGTATATATTAGTCGATATAATAATAGAACTCTCTTTTAGCATTTCTTTAATTTTGAAATTTTAAAAATTTCTTACTAAGATTCATTTAAAATAATATTTGAGTAAAATACAAAAATGTCACAAAGTTTTTTTAACATAGAGACAGCGAAATCTTTGCGAAAAACCCACCGGCCTGACACAGACGTCCGCCTTACATGACTTGTACGAATCTAATAATAATTTTCATACAACGGTGACGTTCAGCCACCTAACAGTCGATAGCAGTCGTAGGCTTAACTGAGGGCGCAGATTGTTTTGCATTTTGAAGACATAGATTTATATGACTGATGTACTGGAAGTGGGAGAAATACCGAAGGCGAGCTGGGCGAATAGCTAAGAGAGCTGCATCGCTTAGAGTGCGGCACTAAATATATTTTCGAAAAACTTTTGCTAACTTTTGTAGAAAAAGATATATTGACTTAAAATTGAATTGGTGCACTTTTCAAACCTTTTTATTCAAATCGGTAGAATAGTTTCGGAGGAGCAGAATTTACAAAATGTGTAGACACACTTATAAATAATACAGCCCAATAGTACATTTATTAACAAAAGTAAACAAATATAATTTTTGAAGTGAAATTAGGCCGAATTGCCTGGATCAGACGAAAAGTGAAACGCACTCTCCACGCAAGCGCAATACGTACTGTGGGTGGCATTTCCTCTAGTCACGGTAGCATGGGTTGGCCTGAGCGGGACGAGAATTAAAATGTTGAATACCGGCAGTTGAAAAGAAAGAAAGGGATGATCAATTCTACTCTCCCCGTTGCATACGTCGTAACAGTTTACGCGCACGCGCCGCTTGTACTATGTTAATACGTAGAATAGGGAACCAGTAAAAGCTAGCGTATTCATTGTATATTAGCGGAACAAGTTTTTAATATTTATTTAAATTATATTGAAGTATTAAAGAAGATCGGCGTGATCTGTTGTTATATGTTAGAATCATTTCTGTTTTATGTTTTCATTTCTTTTTGTTTAGCCTACTTTGTTCTTCAAACAAAAAACTATACCTTACTGAGCTTATGACGTTAGAGAGTTTCAACATGGAAAATACACATAGCCTATATTTCATTCAATAATAAAATCGTCAACAAGAGAGCAATGCATTTAATCAGCCGTTTCTAGAACTTAAGAAGTTTCAATTCTAACGTGTGTGAGTTTAACGAACTTTTGTATACGATAGAGAAATTTTGCAACGCTGTGACTGGCACACAATAATCGAACTAAATTGAATACATTTGGGATATATAGTACATTGGGACAGATATATAGTTTGACTATGTATAGCGGAATATAACAACATTGTCGCTGAAAAGCATTTAAGAAAATAAAAGTATAATTTGTGAGATTATGTGTTAAATTTGTCTCCTATCATTGATACAAATCATCACTTTTCATTGATTACCAGGCAGCCATGTAACTGAGGGTTTAGCGTGCCTGACTTAAAAGATTAAAGTTACTAGTTGGAATCCGGGTGAAGACCCTGGATGTTTGAAAAGTTATAAAACTTTGTTTACATCTGCGAAAAAGTTGCTACATACTGCCAGCTGTTACAACCCTGACAGATAATATACTTCATTTATGGGGGGGGGGGGGGGGGTAAAAACTTGGGTTTCGCGCGAAATCCTAAGTGCTAAGAACGAGTTAACAAATTATTAACAACTTAATCCTCAAACAACACAATCAAATATATAAATTTTTTATTTTCAAAAGCTGCCACCAAAATGTAATACCCGGCCGAGGTTATCGACAGGAGCAACATTTTCTGTATTATGTTAATAACTGGAATGAGTTATTGTTAAGTTGGGTCGGTTTGGACGTAAGGTGTTTATGATGTTAAGGAAAAAGGCAGTAACTACGAAAACCAAGTTTTGAGAAACTTGGACTTAAAGTTTTTGTTCTGTCTATAAAATAATAAGAGTATAATTTCAAGTATCTAAGTGTTTTGTAGGTAAATAAGCCCACAAAATGCATTTAAAATAAACAAGTTAAAAAAATTATTATTTGTGCCAAAAAAGTAGATATTGTTCTTATCCTCAGTGTGTTTAATTTTAAGACTGTACAGTTAGCAGTAAGTCCTTTATAGTAAAGTAGTGGCCAAACAATGATCGATTTAGTGTTAAAAACTTGGCTTCCAATTAACAACTGATCTTAAAATTAAACACAATAATCTATATTCTCAGATGATTAGAAGGGTTTTCTAACCAACAAATTCCTCAAAGGCAGTGAGTGTAATATTTACCTAGACATGCTAAGTAAATATACCTAAAGAGCTAATCAAGACGGCAGTATCTGCTCTATGTTCTGCTCTTATGCTTAGCACTTGCAGTTACTGCCGTTTTGCTAAGTTTTAGAGCTGAAATTGTGCAGTTACTGCTTTTTCAAGATAAAATATCTCGAAAACTAATTGAGATACGATATTTTCGAGTTCACCATCGGATTCCGCATGTCTCAAAACATAAGAATCGATGTATAGCTCCAAATCGAAAATTTTGCACTTACTTCTTTTTCCTTAGCGGGGCATAAAGTGTCAATGAATCATTATTTGATAAAGAACAATGAAAAATTTGTATTGACTTATTTAATTTTTGCTATTACTATTTAATATTTATTTACTACAAACTGACTAGATGTTTATCTGATTATGATGCGATAAGGTTCAGTTTCAATGACTCATGATAAAATAGTAATTCACTTTTAATCGGTTTACAATTAGCGTAAAATGAACACCGTTTAAATGTTACTTGTAACTTATAAATCTTAATGAATTTAACTATTTCTAAATAAATATGAAACTTTATTTGAATTATTAAAACTTGTCAAAACTGATCAAAATTCGACGAGACTTGACAATTTTATTGAGATAAAATCTTGACCAATAGCTTATTAAAACAACACAATTTCAAAGTATTGAAAGAGTATTCACGCTTTAATATTCAGTTCTCTACTTACTGTAATAGCATAGTTTCATCTCTAGAGATTCGTCCAACGATTTGCTGGGGAACATACTATTGTCTCCAATCTAAAATCAGTTTTTACAGAACGAAAGAGTTGTTCTGTTTATTCGGGCTTTGGATAATGTGTTTTTAATAGTAGGCTGGCTAATCATTCCACTCTCGTCTATTCTGGATACGATAGTTACACCTGTTGAGTATCTTGGCTCACTCTTTGCTTTCTTTGTTCGCGCGCAATATCTTTAGGGTGTTAAATACTGATTCGACTTTAGTGTTATAATAAACCCCTTAGAATACTAATAATAACATTATCCTTAAAAATGCCCGACATTATACTTTTTAATTATTTAGTTAATTTCAGTATTTTCTACTCAACTCGAAGCCACAAAATTTATATTAATACATAATACATAAACATTTTTCAAATAAATGTTCTAAATGCCAGATCACATTATGTATGAGTATACTTTTTCGTACATCACGGAATCTTTTACACATATTTTAATTTACATGAAATACAAAATACAATTCTAAAGGTTAAATTAAAAATATATTTTAAAAACTTTATAGCTGTTTTTTAAACACACATTAAATCAGAAGCAACGGTAAACTGTGAGAAATGAAACACAATTTTATACAAACAAACTTTTAATTTGTGTTCTAAAAATTGATATAAACTAAAACAACATTTCATTATATCTTACACAGTTGAAATTATTCAAAGCTGTGGTTAGATTTAACTTTTTGAACAATTAAATATATAAAACAATTATTTATAATGACAATTTGACACACTTTAAATATAAAAAAAAACTATAAAATACTTTCATTGTATAAAAAATCTCCTATGTTACTTTAAAAAATAATGCAAGTTTATGAAAATAAAAATAAAACTCCTTACTGTGTTTAATGGCGCCTCAATTTCGATTCAGATACGAGTTCAATCCTTTCCCAAAGATCTTTTGTGTCATTCATTATAGTTTTTATGTTCAATAATTGTTTTCTCTTGAGTCCATAAAAATTTTGCACCTCGTCAAAATCGATGTCACAGTAAAGATGAGGCGGGCCTCCTTGGTCGGCGATTTGCCTAAACAACTTCAACCCCTTTCGTAGTTCTTTTGTATCCTTGCTTTTGATCAAAAGTAATACGTCGTCCAGATTATTATAATAATCGTACAGGTCTGTAATAATCAAATGAGTTTCTTTGTCCACTTTTACAGTAAGCTCTTTCTTCAACGTTTCGCCCAACTCCAAAAGAAATCCCTCCTTTTCTTCTTGTACCATAGACAAGGTCAGTTTGATACTAAAACAGAGCAGCAGTATAACTCTCATGGTTCAGATCTGAGTAATGAATTACAATTTTGTGAATCAGTTTATACAGTTGTAGTAGTTATGTAAACCTGTTATTCACAGCTTGCATAAGGAAATCAATTAATACATACTTATGCAACTAGGTTCAAACTTAAAACTATAACAACAAAGCAATTAGCCTAATTAAACCTTTTATTTGTAATTCATTTCAAACATGAAGTGAGAGGTTATCTTGGATTATTCAGTAGTTCAAGGCACATACTGTATTTATGTACTAACTGCGTCCTTGACACGAGATATTTCCTGAAATAGTATAACAAAGCTTCCCTCATATTTAATATTAATACATGCTTTCTATGCTAATCTCCGAGAATGACAAATGAACTCATGTAACCCATATTTTATGTAATACTAGCTGTGCCCGAGATTCATGCACGCAACATGCATAATCTATGAATACATCCAAAATCGTACCCGTCTTTATAGAGGGAAGGCCGGTATATTTTAAAATTGCATTGTAGGCGTGAGTACGAAATACAATGAAGTTTCTGACCAACTAATAGCACTACAACTTGAATATGTTTTTGTATTGATATAGGAACTTACTTATTATCGTTATTAATTTGACATAACCAACAATAAATAAAAAACAAATACAAATGAAAATCACTTGACAAACTGACATTCAAACATTAACGACGGCCTCTTAGCAAAAGGTTTTGCGGGGCCTTTTTGAAAGTAAACGACCCACCCCCTCCCCAAACCAACATTCACAAGCTGTCATCCCTTCTTACTACCAACACAAAAATGCCACTACAAAACCGATTTGTTTTCAGTTTGTCTCGGCAGTAGTTTATAAAAAAAAAAAAAAAAATAAACCATCGTCAATTATTGTATTGTTGTTAGATCTTAAATAATACAAACATTACAAAAGTTTTAAAGAAACAACCCTTTTTTCAAGTAAATAAAAAAAATAGTAAATATAAAGAAGTAAATATTTTAAAAAGTTTAAAATACTTTATGTTTTTTTCATGTTCATCTAAAGTATAGAGTTTTGGTTCATGTATCACTGTTTGAAGGTTATTTCGTAAACATTGTAATTTGATTTTAATACCTTGTACCTTGTCTTGTAGAGTCAGCCCAGTTGGCGGTACCAGCAGGAAGCGATGTAAATTTAAATTTAAACCTAGAGTAATACAGTTATTGATGACAAAAATAAAAAATAAAACATAGCTTCCCGTGGCGGACTGGTATTTCTACAGGGATTCCACGTTAGCAGAAACAAAACTATGCAGCACGAAATGTTTGGACAACGCGTAGCGCCTGCAAATGCCGTGCGGTAACATACAAAAACTGCTGCATACCATCCTGGCTCAGGAGACTTCTTTCCTCTCGCGGACAGTACTTCCCTTTTGCGGAAACATACTCATAACTCGGCATTACTAAAAACATTTCTCATTCCTTATCTTCGGTTTCTAGTTTTAAAATTCTATGTAAATATAGTTGTTGTTAAATAAACTATTCATGGGTAAATATGAATTAAGGTATCAATAGATATCGTAAAAGACAATTTTATAAGAATAGTCAGAGACAGTGGTTGTGAAAAAATGTCTTCATACAGGACAGTACGCAGGCGGAATGAGTAGTAGAGCGTTCCGCAAACCGTGCTGCCCCTAACTCTACTTATAGTTTATCTATACCAGAGGCGGCTCCTTGTGTGGTTGCACAACCCCCAAGAAATAAAACAAAAACTTAATCACATTAATATTTCTTTAAATATTAGTGCATTATCAATATCAACCTTATTTAAATCCAAAATTATACGTCCAAGAATATCCCCAAACGGTTGAAAAGCCGAAGAACATCAACCCAACCTTCTAGCGCAGCGTCTGGGAACGCACTGCTTCGGCAACCAGAGTCTTATACAGTTATTAGCATTGAAACTGGTGGGGAGTTTTTAACTTATGTGTTGCTATGACAACTCACATAAAGCCATCAGGTGCATAAAAGTTCTGCAACCAGCCACCGGGGCGCTAGGTCTTTGCCACCAGAATGCCTTTTTGTTCTGTCATATTTCATGTTTTGTTTAGTGAATAATACAAGACATTTTGAAGTTATGTGTTGTTCTCGTATTTTTGCTAGCTGTGTTTGGTGTTTATTTGTTTTAGATTGTGTTAATATATTTAAGTGTGTTTGTCTGGATTATAATACTAGTAATGCGGAGAATGCGGAGTGAGTAAAGTAGTATAGTACGGTACATAGTATAGTTAAATCCATTACAATAGACACAATAGTCCTTTTTACATTATTCTTCATAACGTGTAGCAATTTGAGTGGGCCTAGACAGAAAGTGTAGTGTTGATTAGACGCCAAACAAAAGCTGTTAATATTCTTTTCACAATTAATATTTGTGCCATCCGTGATTTAATTATAGTTTTAATGATAGGCCACAACCTATTACCAAAATGTTTGATCCCATTATCCCAAATCTATTTTCAAACATCCATATAATTCAAATAATAGTTTTTGAACAAAAAAGGTTAGGCCAAGTTCCTAAATAGCATATGGGGCTCGTTCATAAATTCGATTATGTTAATGTTATGTTTATTATAAAATTAAAATTCTCTTAAGTTTGCCCATCTGAAGAACAGACGGATGGACTTCCTTTTTAAATGAGGTTAGTGATATTTAAACATATAATGTGCATGATTTCTATGTTTATTCATGCATGATTTAAATTGTTATTTTCAGTTTATTTACTATTTTATTGTAGGCTAGTAGTACCCTTAATTGAAAGCTAAAAATTTTTCACTAGACCTAGTTCGTAATGGTAACCAAACCATTTTAATGGATTTAAGTTAACATTTGTTGTAATTAAGACAAAAACTTATAATTTAAAATAAGAACGCAAAAACTGTGTTTAATTGCGTTCATATTCCATACCCCCCGAAAATTCTCCACATAATTGCAACCACCAAGTTAATAACTCACCAGCCGCCACTGATCTATACAAACTTTATTTTTCTTGCTTTCATTCCAGCGAAGTCATCAATCACTTCATCAAAACTCACTTTGGTTTTAGTATCAGCTTCTATGTATAGTGTTGCCAAAGACGTTAACATTTCTTGGCTCATGGATGATAGCGGGGCCTAATCTAGGGTGCTTCAACAATAAGAACCATTCATATATTGCATGGTCACAATAAGCACTATAATAACTAAAAACGTTTTAGTCCGAAATCTCAACCTAAAAATATTATAGGCCTCAGTAAGCGAGGGGCCTAGACCGACCGCTCCAATCAATTCACCCTAAGGACGGCTCTGACTTAGACAATGAAACTTGAGTGAACTTTAAATTGAATAATTATATAGTTTTGCCTAAATGAATGTATTTAAATTATTTGTAGTCAAAATGGTTGATTTGGATTAAAATGTATGAATTTTTGTTTTGTTTTCAACATTTATTTGAAGTATTTGAATAAATGTTAAATTGTTTACTCTGTACATTTACCATGTTGAAAATTTATAATGGTAGGCCTATGAATCAAATTAAATGTAGTTTGATGTTTGTATGTCTAAGTAGTTTCTTCTGAAGAATTAAGTAAAGAAAAAAATTGTAAAAAATATACTCTGTTCAAAACTTTAATCACGAAACAAATTATAGCCTACATTAGTTCTTTAACGCATTAAACTTAATATTTTGAAGCTATGTTTTTCCTAATATGTATTCAATTAACATGCATTTGATTTTTTACTTTATCTTACATATTATAGTTATAAATTGTACACAACTAACATTAACAGAGAAAATAATACAAAAATATTAAAATTGAAAATCATTTAAAAAACTGATTGACAGACGATGAGGGTTGTCTGTAATTTTCTTCTTTTTCTATTGAATAAGGAAGATTAATGTACAGCGTGTTCATAAAGTTACTTTAACCCCCTTTATTATTTTGTTACTGAAAATAAGTTATCGAAACTTTGTATATACAGGGTGTCTCAAAAGTATGTGAATGGCGTTGTATTTTTGTAACCATTGCAGATTACGCAACAAAACTTGGTACACCGTTTCTCTACAAAAAAAAAAAAAAAAAAAAAAAATAAGCAATTACATTTTTTTTATCAGTTTAGGGGGATGGCCCGCAGGGAGTCGGAGGAAAATCTTAAATAGGAGTATAGGTCGAGTTGTACATTAAATTAAAGGTTCACCCTACACAAAATGGCGATCGTTTAAAGTTAAATAGAGACCATTTAATGTACAACTCGACCTATGCTCCTATTTAAGATTTTCCTCCTAATCCCTGCGGGCAGTCCCCTAAAGTGATAAAAAATTGTAATTGCTTAAAAAATTAGTTTTTTTGGCAGAGAAACAGTGTAACAAGATTGTTGCGTAATCTGCAATGATTAAAAAAATATAATGCTGTTCACAGATTTTTGAGATAACCTGTATATCTTGTGTTGCATGACAGGAAATGTTTTCTACATATCTGTACCTCTATGAATTTGGAGGGTATGAGAGGAATATGGGGGGTTAACAATTTCAAATATAAAGGTAGGTCATGTAATACACCATTGAAAAGCTTATTAAAAGAGAAACAGAATGGCGCAAACTAGAGCTTATAGTATCTTGCTTAGTTTAAAAGTAATGGACAACCAAAGTTGTGGAAAATGGTATTTTTATCGTAGCATTAAAACAGGTTATTAATTTGTTAATATAGGAATAAGTAAGTTGTAGGTTGAGTTTAAATCAATCAATGAATCAATTTATTTCCTTAAATAAACAAATAAAACATAAATTACATATACATATATATATTATAAAGGAACAAAAAAATGCCTGTGAGTGGGCACGAGTCGCTCAATATGCGCGCAATGAGGATAAAAGTAAACAAAGTAAAAATATTACATTAAACATTATCATGTCGAGCTGAATCAATCTGCTAACAAAACTAATAGTCCTGGGGCCCAGGCCTTTAAAATTTTATGATTACCTAACTCTTGAGACTTCTTATATCTCTTATTTAAGTCGAGTCGGACAACATTTTTATTTGCAACAATTCTCGGTAGCGGGGCGTTTTCCTTTGAGAACCCGGCAAAGTCATTGATTTGATGCGGTAAAAAAATTTATAACCTAAACAATAATCTTTCTTTTAATCGAAAGTTTGTTTTATGTAGAAAACGAAAAACATTATGTCGGACAAATATGATTGGCCATTTCTGCGCGTCCGACACCCCAAACATGGCAAAGTTATGGCGTAAAAAAATTTAGTACCTAACTGCTGATTTTTTCAGAATCGTTTATAAAATATATATATAACTAAGTGGTAACCTTGTCCGACAAAATTGTCGGGGCATACTTGTTGTCGGACGCCTTTAAGTTAAGGGTTTTATGCAACCCTTATATTTATGACCTAACATACAATTTTTATTTTATATTTTTTGTAATAATATTTCTAACACATTGAACCATCTGTCCGACAATAATATTGGGGATTTTCGAAAAAAAAAAACGAAAAACATTAGAATATTAGAATATATTAAAAGTAGCATACATTAAGTAGTTCTACATATCAAAAATGCAATATTATATGGATATTTGAAAACAAATTATTATGTAGAAACTGACAAAATGTATCTATATATAATGAATACATATTTAGTAGTATTATACAGTATTTACAAATCAATTTATTAGCGTTACATTAATGTAAGCTTATAATTATCAAGTACAATATCAAGTACTCATCAAATCAATGACTTTGCCGGGTTCTCAAAGGAAAACGCCCCGCTACCGAGAATTGTTGCAAATAAAAATGTTGTCCGACTCGACTTAAATAAGAGATATACGAAGTCTCAAGCGTTAGGTAATCATAAAATTTTAAAGGCCTGGGCCCAAGGACTATAAACTACTACCTATTATTAGGTTTCCAAAGAAGTTGTTCCTGCAAAACTAACATAAAACAAGATGTTATCATTTATGTTGAAGCAAAATACATATTGGACCTTAGACCAGTAGTTCAGTCGGTACATATTAGACGATGAGGGAACGATATGATTAATATCTATCTGTAAGTAGATAAGATAACCTGTTCGGCTGCATCCCTCCCCAATTCAAACAGCCATCCATTAATAAGGCATTTAAAATTAAATAACTTATAAATTTAAACAGACGAAGTTTGCCCGGAACATTTTGATACAAAACTTGTACTATATAATGCGAGTTAGTGATAGAAAACGTTTTTATTAGCTTGTTAGACCTTATCCTAAAGAAATTTGAAGGACTCGTTAAATGTTCATGATCAACTTTTTCGAAAATGTTATTATAATTATAAATATATATAAATGTAACAAATTTTAAAAATAGAAACTGTAAATAAATACTGTAATAAATAGAACGGTACCACTACTTTATCAGAGTTTCTATTTGTACTTGAACAACTTTGGGGGAAAATGTAAATGGAACCGGGAATACAACCCTTGAACTTTGCTCCTGACTTTCTCTGTGTATTCGTAACTGATAAACACCACTTTTCATGTACTGATAGGATAACAATACCTCCCTCAATTTGTTCCTAATACTTGTGACAGCACTCAGTTTTGCCTCTTCACAAATTAATCGCTCAAATGAAGACAAGGTTGAAATGATTGTTTTTACAGACACGCTTTAAGAAATTTCTCACAAGCAGTACGTGTATTCAATAATCATCCTATCATTTCCCAGAACTTTGAAACGAAAGTAAGATATTAAGCTCTAGTTTGCGCCATTCTGTTTCTCTTTTAATAAGATTTTCAATGGTGTATTACATAATCTACCTTTATATTTGAAATTGTCAACCCTCCTTACCCCTCTAAGCCCCCCAAAACCATAGAGGGTCAGATATGTCAACGAATTTGTTCTGTTATGCAACCAATTAAATATGTGTTAAGGTCATTTAATTCAGTTTGACCTTTAGGAAATAGGTTAAAACTAAAAGCTAGGAATACAATAGTAGGCATCCTTTCAATGTGTCTGTGTTGATATTTTGAAAGTGATGGACTTTGTCATCTGTGTATTTTATTCGTCGCCATAGCTTCTAAATGTAAACATAACCTACCGTAGGAGGTGTTTATTTTAAATATTTAAACATTAAAATTAATTTAAAAAAACAATTATAAACCTATGTTTTTCTGGGAAATTCAAACTGTCTAAGAGTGACAGATTTTTGAAAATGGTGCCGTTAAACGAATACAAACATAAACTTTATTTCTGTATTATATTAGTGCTAGTATCTCATGCATACATAATAAAATAACTTTTGTGTTTATTTAAACCATTTTGAAAATGAAACACTCTGGTCTAGATCTAACCTTTTAGGCTTATTTTTCATGAAGATACAATCTGAAGGACTATATTTATTTGAGATGGACAAAATCATAAGCTAATAGTGTATATGTTGTTTAAATGTTTTGATAATTACAGTAAATTATGAGATTTTTATCAAATGATGTGGATTTGTAACCTTGATTTTTTGAAAACTTACCCCTCTAATATTAAGATGCAAAGAGCTATGCAAAGCTATTCACCATCAGGGGAACCTTAGAAAAAATCCCAAACCCACCCCCCTCGTACTACCCAACTCAAAAATTTTTAATGTACACATAAGACTTGCGATACATCAAATTAAAGCCTTTTAAAAAACATGAACTTCTGTGTTAAGAAAATAAAAATTGGCTAACGTATTCGTGTACGCTACGCTAAAAAATGCTATTTTGTAAATTGTTTTTGTGTGAAATGTGTAGTATATCTGACTATACGTCAAGAGTACTTAGTCTGATAATCAGCTATTTTACAAAATATACAAAAGAATATATGAACTACAGTATTTGCTTTAGTTACCTAGATATTTAAAGCACAGCAAGTGTGTCGGCAATCAACGATTTATAAAAAACCCTTCTTAATTCTCCAGTTCAACTTATGTTGGGTTGTTAATTTATCTAAGAGTTTGAGATAATCAGAGAAACCGTTTTGAGAAAATGTTTAACTAATTTATAAAAAAGGCTAAAGAAATGCTGAAACTCTAAAAAGGAGAACAAGTACAGTACGGTACCTAAATCTTACCTTCCATAGTGTAAACAAAATACATCGTCTGTCTATTAGTAGGCCTATAATAGCATTAGCAAACTTGGATTAAGACTGGCTCACTCACTGTATTAAGACTGGCCAGTACCTGCCGAGGTCCACCATTATGAGTTACCTACTATGCTTCATTTGGTCAAACTTTCATTTATTTAATTTGACAATTAAAAATTAAATATTTAATATATTTTTATTCTACACTTCATTAGAAGAAAAAATGAGACCAAAGAATATATATTTAACTTATAGAGTACAAAATAAGCAATGTTTTCTGTCAAGCATTTTGAGCTATTCTTCAAACGTTATGCGTTGTTTGGTCTCATTTTCTTGTAATTATGTGTAGAATATAAATATATTTTAGATTTTATTTTCAACTATCAAATAAAATAAATTACATTTTTATTAAGTAAAGCCCAGTAGGTGACTTATACGATGGCTTGGAGGTAGTTGTAAGGTCAGCGGTTGTCTGAGTGTGATGTACGTTTGTGTGAGTGAAGCGACTCTTTCTCCAGCCGCACTCCAAGTTAGTTAGAAGTATAGCTTGAGAACCAGTGAACATATTTAGTGTAATTTTCTCTCACATTAAGGTACATCATTTGGGGAGGTTTTAGGTTCATAAATAGGTTCAAGTTTAAGTAAGTTAGGTTTTCCAGCATAGGCTTCCTGAAAGTTGGTTCCTAGACAATTATTTTTAATTACCTAAGCTATCTCTTATCCAGTTTTCATCACGAAATAAAAAAAAATACTACCACGTTTCGACACTCTACTGAGGTCGACAATACATAATTCAAAATCAAACACGAAAAACACATAACAAAACACGACACGTAACGTCATCTCATATTCTACAACCCCACATAAAGTATTTTAATATTATTAAACACAAATTCCAACTAAATACAATTTATAAAATCAGTCCAGTTAAATGCTAGAAATAGCCATTATAAAACAAAAAGTTCTATACTGTGAAACACTGTTTTAGCCGTGATTACCTTAGAAAAAAACAAGAAATATATTTAAAAAAAAAACTATTGAGCTTGACTTGTGAGAATATAACATAATAAAATAAAACTTACACACAACATCTTGTATCTAATACTTTTATTAACTCAAACACGTTTCAGCTACAATGTCGTAATCTTCAGTGATGTACGAGCTACAATAATTAAACTATTAGTTGTGAGATTTTGTGACCAAGTTTTATTTTATCAAAATATATTGTTACCTTATGACAGCTGATTTTGAATCTCATGGGAACAGAGTAACACAGTAGTTAACGCGGTCATCCAGTTAGCTAATGTTCGAGTAGTTCAAGAGTTGCCTAGTAATAGCAATAAATTTAAGTGCTCCAAACTTTTCTCCCGCTTTCATTAGTTTAGCTGTTATTCGACTTTAAGTCAATATATA
>JAGFPH010000915.1:195121-213655 GCA_018207615.1 Philaenus spumarius | reverse complement strand
GTGTTTGCTTACACATTAGTGTAGTTTAGGTTTAATGTGTTTACTTATTAAGCAGGTAAGGCTCATTTTATTTAAGTTCACTATGTATTTTATATATGATTGTTAGCCTTCTGAACTGTAATAGTGATAAACCATGTTACATACCTTAGGTACATAAATAAAATATACATAAATAAATAACTATGTGTGAATAAATAAATAACAAACGACATACTTCGAGCATGCTGGCCAGCCGGTTGTTTATTTATTAATGTTAGACATATATTGTTTTATTTAATGTTAGGTGTGTTTTTTGTTGTTTATGTTTCGAGTTTCTTGTGACTTGACAATGGAAGTATAGTATAGTCTTCCGAAACCGGTCGTCGCCGAAAAAAGGATACCGAACTGTTGACGGTACATAAGTTATACAACCTAGTTTATCATTATGTTTACTTACATAGCAGAGTAAAGCTTATGTTGTTTAAGTTCACTATGTTTACTTACTCAGCAGTGTAAGGTGTAGTTTTACTATGTTTGCTAACACAGCAGTGTAATGATAAGATTGTTTGGGTTCACTGAGTTTATTTAACCCTTCTATCCTGATGGTACTCGTAAGTATCACAGTTTTTCAAGCTTAACTTAAAATAACGCCAACTAAATATGTCTACTAAATTGCCCTGTAAGTACCTCATAGTACCAGTTATCTATAAAATAACTATCTTCATAGGCACGGCTTCACAAAAGCATCACACGAAAGCAGCAATAACCAGGTCAATACCATTTTAATTCATTGCCAACAGTTGTACAAGTTTTTATTTTTTATAAGCTATTATTTATGAAAATATATTTCATTTGTGTAAAATCGATTTAATCTACACCTGAGGTATGTAATAATGTTTTATTTAACTATTAAAAACTGTTGTTTATGGTTATTTTAAGAAAATATAAGGGGTACTTTTACATGTCACCAGGCTTGAGTATACAGGTGGTCAGATAGCTGAGCAGAAATCAGCTTTGCTGTGCACAATAAATAAATTGTAAGATTGTTTTGTTTGCAAAAGTATTTTATGTTTCAGTTTTTGATTAATGTTTAAAATAATTCCAGAAGAATTTTATTTTAAGATGTTTAATTTGAAGAGTTGCTAGATGTTTTGGCCAGCTCTTATGTTAGTGATGTTGAAAATGAAACAGAGTTTAGTTTATGGATTGATAATGTAATTGACAATAATATTGATAGGACATTTACTACTTTGGCAGGTGTACAAGATGATAACTCTTTAGTGACTGAAAATGAAGCACATTATATGATGAAGTTCTAAATGCAGATTAAGGGGGCACTCCACCTAAAAACTGGCTTATAGGCAAACAAATTTCATTTTTTTTAATTGTTTTATTTTGTTCTCTGGGTTTTTCTGAACACATTTATGTGAAATATGTATTGGTTTTAGTGTTGTAAGTGGTTTTATTTTGTTATAATATAAATGCTTGCTCTTGCAGATTTCCGACAAACATGGCGTTTGATAGCTTGACGAATAGTTTTTCTTGCTAGGCCTTGTTTTCAACATAAATAACCATTTACATACATATTACATACTACATAGATTTCTTCTGTCTTAGATTTCTTTCTGCTGGTAAACATTGGTTGGTCACACTGAAGATAAAATATAGTCAGCTGTGACATTTGTTTATGCTAAATCTGATGTTGTTATTGTTGTGTTTCAGTGTTTTCATTTATGAATATTTTACATTGTAAAAATATCATAGTCTAGTTCCTGTTTTATGAGTCATAAGTGTTTATTCATTGATTATGTGTACTGCTTTTATTTAGTTTATCGTATTGTGTTTTGTTAGGTTAGTGTTAAGGCCTGGATAGGCTACATTGCACCTGCTATGGCTCCTAAGAAACAAGCCAGTGATAAATAAATAATAATAATAAATAATTCAATAAATAATTGAAAAAGAGGGCAAAACCTATGGTGCAGGGCAATTTTAAAATGTACCTAATAACATGTTATACATATTGTATAGTTTATAAAACATATGTTCTATAAAACTTAGATAAATCTAACAGAATTGTGTTTTCTTTCGTTTCCGGGGCATTTTCCGAAAGTTTGATTTTCACGTGTTTTCAAATACGGGAACAGATGTAACTCAGGTTCTATGTGAGATAATCTAATGAGCTTTTTTTTATTTTGAAGAGTATAATGTATTGTACAAACTTTAGCATGGATTTAGACAAATTCAGTTTTTAAATATTTTTTATAAAATCATAAAAAAATATTTTCTTAAAAAAAATATTTTACCAAAGTGTACGATCAAATTTGTACATTTATAATTAGTGGATTAAAATTTCCATGCTACAGTTTGTGTAGACACATGTGTTCAGCAAAATAAAGTTTAAAAATTCAAGATATCTTATACCTACCTTTAGTTACACCCGTCCCCGTAAACGTCAACTTTTTCAGTAAAATCGGGGAAGAAGGGGGGCAACCCCATAAAAATATTCCATTTTGAGTGCCTAAAACTAATGTATAAAAAAAAATTTTCATGCATTAATAAAAAAAAAATTATTTTAGGTGGAGTGCCCCCTTAAGTGTGTGAAATTGAAGGTGATGTAGTCCAGTCGATGAAGTGGATAAGGTTCAAATCAGTTTGAAACAATAGTATCTATTGAAATCCATCAAGTGGGGCTATAAGCTTTGGCATGTGGGAGATTAAAGGGGTTTTATGTGAAAATTTCAAGTTTATAATTGACAAATAAAAGAATGGAAGAAGAATTTTAAAAACTTCGGATGGGTGGAAGGGTTGTTTTGTCTTTGACAAAGAACGTTTTGGAAAATGGTAGAATTTTAGCGTTTGACAACTATTTTGATAGTTTAGTGCTTTTAGAAACAATAAAAACATTCTAGCTTATGTATGCTACAATAATTAGAAGATACTTTTGGTACTGTAAATACCTGACGGTACTTTAGAGTACCAATGTGTCAAACGGGGCAAGTACCACTAAAGACATGTCGGTACTCAAAATACAACTTCACAAAAAATATTTAAACAAATTGATGAAAAAAATTAAAATAATTAGGCTTATTTTATTGCATACAAATTATCAAACAGTTACATATATAAAAGAATAGCAGCGTGAGGCTTATGTTCAAGGTGTTTACTTACACAACAGTGTAAAGATATGTTTTTCTAGCGATGAGTTTGTTTAAGCAACAGGTAACCGATTAGTCTTAATCACGTTGGCAGGAGCGTGAAAGTATTTTTCTAGATGAGCGTTTTTGGTCGTCGTATTTGGTGTCAGTTTTAGTGTTTAGTGTTTACAAAATGGAGGCAATATACAAGAAGATAAAGTTGACAACGATGTTAATAATTAAAGAAATCACGAATGATGACCGGGAAGAAGAGTTTATACTAACGAAGTTCATAATGATCAGGAAAGAATTGAGTGGTAAGTTCCAAAATCGTATATATGAAGGAATGTTCTACACTTTGATCAAGATTTATCTCCATGATGAAAAAGAAAACTCACATTCTTTCTTTAGCACTTTTCCAGGTTCAGTCAAAATCAGGTCTTTCTTCAAAATGTTTTTGAACTCTGGGTCTTTCAAGTCATACAATATTGCATAGTTCTGTACAAATTCAATTAAAACTTCTTCCTCATCGGCAGAAAACCTCACTGTTGGCTTTTTGCAGTATGTTGTGACATTTTGAACAATGGACCTCAAAAAACAACCCACTTCATGAAATCAAATGCCACCAAAATCAAAGTAAATCACGCAGCGTATAACGTAATAGACTCCTCCAGAAGCAGTCAGATCTATTGAGCCGACATAAAACGTTCCACGCTGACGTTATGTGGCCTATAGGAAAACACTCCTACTTATTTTCTGGAAAGGAGTGGTCGACGTAAAACGTTCAACGTATCACGATGAACACGGCGCGAAAAAACGTTTACTGACATATCAGTGTAAGGCTTATGTTGTTTAGGTTTGCTGTATTTACTACATAGCATTGTTAGTCTTAGATTGTTTAGATTCACAGAGTTTACTTACATTTCATCGTTGTTAAGGGTCACAGTGTTTACTTACATATCAGTGAAGTCTTTGGTTGTTTTGGTTTGCTGCGTATGGTTTCAAACAAAGGATATTTTAAAGGCATAAACATAATTTATCTTTAAATTATTACAATTATTATAATTTTAGATTTGATAGTATGAAATTGTATATCAAATAAAATTACTTGAATCTATTTTTTTAAGGTAATAATTATCTAATATAAGCTTGATGTTGAATAGATGGTTATTTTTGTAAACATAATTTTATTTATATATTTTAAAATTCCCGTTTGGAAACATTTAAATGCTCACTATTAGAATTTAATATGAATAGATATGACACAATTGTGTTAATAAAATTAAATCCTAACTAGACATTCACGTTCGATAACATTATCAATACAATTTGAAACACAAATCGTTTAAATTAGCCAAGAGTAATTGTTTATCTAGCACAAATTTACTTCACTTAGAGTCCATTTCAGCTTTTCACATTATTTGGTTTCCATTCCGACATTTCGGAATCATATTTAACTCTGTCTTCTGTCGCAATATCCACCATATCATCAAACACTTTCTGAGTATCATCGATTAGTTTCTTATATTTTGCCGTTTGTTCAGGTGTCCATTGAAAGGATTTAGCGAAATCATCGTAAGGTACATCGTCAATATGCTGAGGCCCACCTTTGGTACACATTACTCTTACGGTTTCTATCGCCTCAGGATCTCGAATTTGAGCGGTTATGTTAATCTTCTTCAGTATATTGAAATAATCTGTCACCATTTTCCACAAAATATCACTGTTCTCTGCTTTAGGTTCATCGTAGACTAAAGTAATGTTATTTCTAAGTGCTACAAGTTGGTCGGAGTCTTTAGTCGCGAATATAGTTAAACTAAAACACAGCAAGAACAAACAATTGCACAACACAACCGCAGTATGTTCCATTCTGTACAAGTAGTTGTTCCCAACCTAACCTAACCCAATTCAATTAGTAATAGCAACACATCTTAGTTATAATCAATTCTTTTGTTGCAATATCTAAAAATATTAATCAATTTAAATTGCAATATACTTTTAATATAACCTATCTAATGAATTGTTGAATAACTTCTTGCGGACTACCTAATTAAAGTAAATAAGTTAGTTTAAATAATCAGAAAGTGTTTATGTAAAATGTTATTACGTGTTACTGTTCCGATAAAGAATGATAATTTATAATAAAATAACGCTAACATCTGTGATTAAATGTTTTTTGGCTGGTGTGGCACAGTGTTTACTCTAGTTTACTACAATTAATTAGAACCTCTACAACAGTTGCGAGGTTATTAGCTATCGTGCGATAAGCCATGCCCCGTCTTCATTGGTCTAACTGATATCAAAGGAATACGTTTCCTAGATTTCAAAACGAAACAAATTGTAAAATGCGAGTTTTAACGCAATTTTATTGTTATTTTTTAACAGACGATTTTCTTTTAGTTAATTGACAAATAACCCATTTATAATTTTACAGAAAACCTCCATTCAAATTTTACTATCATATTGCCAACCATTTAAAATTTCTCCCAAGCATCATAATCAATACGAAATATTGTACCAATTTAGGGTTCGAAAGATCAACATCTTAACAGAAATGATAAATTGTTTCATTGCCATATTTTCAATAACAATCAATTTTACATGTTTTACAAATAAATTGGGTTTAGGATATTTGCGAAAGACACGTATGAAGTGTTTTTATTATTGTTACTTTTTTCAGCGTCCTGTAGGCTGACCGACAACCGAAAGCGGATTTGAGCGGAGTTAAGCGAAGCTGAGTCAGCTTCTAAAACTGAATCTATGGTTTTAAATGAAAGGGCGGCCACCAGATCCAGAGTGGAGAGGAGCGCAGTTGAGCGGCGTCGCAAGGGTCGACTCCACTCCACTTTGACTCGACCGAAGTGAGCTAAACTTTCCCCATCACACCTAACGATACCGATGCAAGGCCCTGACTGTGCTGGGGTCCACTACGGAATCGCTTGCCGACCCCCTCTGACTCCACTCCGCTCCGCTTAGCTCAGCTTTCGTTGGTCGGTAAGCCATATGGTGGTAATAAATCATTTCTGTTCGTCCTATGCACAGCATACTTATTTTACATCCAATTTGGATTAAATCTTATCTTTAGTATACATTTTCAAACTTGGTTAGTAGAAAAAGACAAACATACAATGATTGGTATAATTACATGTAAGGATGTGCAATACCAAATAGTTTCATACAGCTGTCTGCAGTCTTACGAAACTTGAATCGAATTGAAATTGTAATTTGTGAAAAGCTTGTTGTTATGAATACCTAATCGATAATTTTGTATCACAAAAAAATATAAATTGTAAATTGTTCTAAAAAAATTTGCTTTTGAACAGTTTCGAAAATCAAGAGTTTGATTACTTGAAAACAGGAAATTTTCGGGACGACTTTAGTTATCTACTTACTGTGCATTGGTTGTCTAGAAAGTTTCCTGTTAAATTCGTTAAAATTTAAAACAAGACCACAATTAGAGAGAGCAAATTACATTTTACAGTACGTATCAGTGGTTTTGGTTCAGGTTCTTACAACTCCAATATGTTCCATCCATACCTCACAAGTACTTGAATAAATTACTGATAACATTGGCCCGTGTTATTATTATTATTTCAAAATTTAAATACTTAGGTTTTATTTTGTAAGTCATGATTATTTATAGATACAATTATTATTTTAAAGTAGTAGTTCAATTTAAGTGGAATATTGTGAATAAAACTGAATACTACTCTTTTTTGTTAAGCATCTTTTTTAACCAACAATTTATTTTGTAAAAAAGACTTATAAAACATTTATTTTGTTTACAGAGTTTGAAAGTTATAAAATGAAATTACTAACTAGTTTTTGTGTACATTTTTTAGACTTAAAATATTAATGAGTTGAATATTTCTGCTTTGGTGTTGAAATAATATTTTAGCAAAATCATCCTGAGGTTACGTCTTCTACGTAAGGTATTTTTTCAGTACCATAAGTCAGTTACAGCAACAACAAACAATCACACATCCCCTCCATGTCACGTTTAACAAATTATTTTAAAGTATAAAATCAGCCTATACTTTTTCTTTAATATTTATTTAAACAGATATTTGTAAATTTTACTATTTTCCAACCAAATTGAGCCTAAACCCATAAAATTTATATATAATATATTGTCAGTAAGTGCACAGTTTTGACGTAATTTTACCTTCCACTTCAATAATTATAGGTTCAAAAAATTATAACCTATACGTAGACTGTGATTTTGCAGCTCACAAACAATTTATCTTAAATATCTTAACATCTTTAGGTTTTTATGTAACTATTGAAGCATGGAAATAAAATAAAAATAAAATGGAATAACTACAATAGAATTTAAAGATAAAAGAAATTAAAAGTTAAAAACAAAACTGATCTTAAAGTGGATGAGGTATACAAAAAGACTCCTTCTCTTTCTTTGCACAGAGCGATAAAGAGGCTGTGGCACCGAACAACCACATCGAAATTGTAACGGATGTTAAAAATAAAATAGACTGAAAACGATAATAATTCTTTGAAATGATCACAAATAATGAAAACTGTTTATGATTAACAATACTCCTCACAAATCTCACTTAAATATTGCGAATCTTTAAACTAACAATATTAACACCAACATATTTTGTAGTAAACAAGAAATATATTAAAGGAAAATGGAAATAAATTACAATGTACACGCTTAATCTTTAAATTGAATAAAATCCATTCCTTCAGTTGCGAATTTTTCAAGTTCAGCAGACACGTCCCTCCACAAATACTCTGTTACGTTCACAGCGGATTTGAACTCTTCAATGTCAGTCTCGTCCCATTTGTATGTAGTGGACAGTTTCTCTAGTGGTGGTTCGTGGATATGATGTGGACCACCTTCAATATACACCTCCTTCAACGTACTGATAGCCTCTTTGTCTTCATGTTTCATTCCAATTTGAAGATCCTCCAACTCGTCGATGTATTTACACAGAGTTGTCATCAACTCGTGTCCATTGTTGTATCCTCCAGCTGTTTTATACAGTTCGGTGATGTTTTTTTGTAAAATAAAAATTTTTCTGTAATCATCCACTATGATAGATTTGAACATAGGGAATATTAAACTAATCAAAATAATGTTTACTACTATTAAATAGTTCATATTCAATTTCTACGTAGCTGGACTACTTCCAGTTCATCAGTTGCACTGACATATAATTAACAGATTACAGTACATCAGCTAATTTTATTTGATGGTTATGTAACACGTTTTACGTTATGAATTCAGACGCTATTTAAACTTTGACTCTTTACACATAGTTCTAAATTGTGTTAATGAAGTAGAGTTATTTTCTACTTAAAGTTTTTTGGTGTAAATGCATTATTTTATAGTATAGAGTACTGTTTAGTTTAACACTGTAAGACTATTACTGTGTGTAATCTGCGATTTATGAAATTCTAATTTAAAAAATCACAGGGTGCTTCAAATTTCTAAGAATAGAGTTTTATTAAAAAATCAAAAGATTCTGAGTCAAATATACTAACTCAGCAGACTGTAAGTGAATGGATTTAAAAACTACCGGTACGAACTACAGTATATTATTTTCAAGGAATTATCAAGAAGGCCACTTATAAGTTCCAAAACTGCTAACAAGGACGGAAAGACCTTCGAATCAAAATAAAAGTATTTAAATATTTATTTTAACTATGGATTACTTACAGTGAAAATAATGTAAAAGCTTATCAGGGCTGAAGACAAAATGCATTTTGTTACTTGGTGAGAACATAAGAAGTTCTGAAGTAAGAAATCCGAGGGTTTGTTAGTTCGAAGGAGAGATTTCAAAAGGTTGAAAATTTTTACGATTTGTGAAAAGGTGTGGTGTTCTGCTGTAAAATAATTTTTATGAAATTAAATTACTGTGTTTGAGAAAAGGATAGTTTCGATAATATTTAACTGTGGTAAAATATAGTTCATTAATGTTTCTAAATAAGTTGTAAAATTTATTATTTGTATAGTGTAAAAGAGAACTTGAGTCATTGTGTATGAATATTTTGCATGCATTTGCGTTTGTAACAAAAGTAATATTTAATCAAGAATAACATTAATTTAACAAAGCAAAATTATATTTATCTATAATAAACACCAAATGGAGAAATTTGTGAGGTTTTACAAATTTTCCTACAAGAACACTTTTTATGTCACATGACATATTTTAAAGGTACTGAAACAAAATTAATGGATCTGAAGATTTTTTTTTAGATTGACCTTAACCAAAACGGCTCAAAATATATTTTTTATTTTTGTCATTTGATTTGTCATGTCACAAAATGCGAGTTTACAGTTGAACATTTTGATAAAAAACTTTCTGTATATTGTGAGAAGATCGACATTTTAAACGATATAAAATATAACAATTAGTTACCTTATAGGCCTATCCAGTTACGTGACATTTTTTTGTTAAACCTCTAATGCATTTCGGAGTTTTTACTCTACCGTCAGAGTTTCGTCACTCTACTGAGGTTGTTAATACATTATTAACAAATCGCATTAACACATTACAGTATTATTGTTCAAGGACGATTGCTGTCTCGTCATAACCTTAAAGCGATGTTTATCTTGGTTTCGATGGCCGTGTCGTACAATGCATTTAAAAATAAATTGAGGTGGTCATTCATTAAGACATATTTATTGTATTTAAAGGCTTAGTCCAGCTATTATGGTCTGTCATGTTTTTGGTCAAGTACATTTTAATACTGTTGGTTGGTTCAGAAGGCTCGAGTTAAAAAAAAACATACTTTAGGTAAGGTGTTTCCATATTCACGTGATATGAAGATTCTATTTTCTGTATGGTTCAGAGGTTTAGTAATTTTCTTTTACTTGTTTACCAATTTATCAATTTTGCAACTTTTCATCAGCTGAGGAACTATTTTATAAATATGAGTTCCTCTGAAGTTTTTTTTTATGTGTAATAATTAATCTGTTATAGTTATTAATTAATCTGTCTACTATATTGTTATAGTTGGGTGTGTTTGAGAGTTAAGGTAGTGTGAATCTGAATTGTGGTGGTGTCTGTGACGGCAGGCTGCATTTTATTTAGAATAATCTAAACAATATTTTATGAGCGAACACTTATTTTGACTTTATAAGCGTTTACATTCGTCACAACAATCCAATTAGTTGGGGGGGGGGGGGCAAATCCCAAACTATCACAAAATAAACTTTAAGTGACCTTAATAATAGTACCAAAAGGGTTTTGAATCTATTTAATTTAAATACAAAAATTTAGATGAGGGGAGTTCGTTGTCAGCACACTCTATATTTCTTAAAACAAGAATTATGTACTTTGCTGTACTTACATTGTAGATTTATAATTGAAATCTTATCACCTGATCTTTCATTTGTCTTTGTTTAAATAAAATAGATTAACATTCGATTACTTTTATGTATCTCTTACGACTGCTGTAGTATCACTCCCTAATATAAAATCCTAGATTAAATAACACACTGTATGTTTGGAAATACTCAGTCATTCAAAACTTCATGTAAAGCATAATTTATTTTAATAATATGAAATGATGAACTATGAATTTAAAATTGTTTGTATGAAATCTGGACCTAATGCAACTGCATCAGGATCCAGGGTACCACTACTCTTACCACCCTATCCCTATCGAAGTGCATCTGTCCTAAACAATAGTATTTCCGTTAAACATCAGACTATACAATAATATGTTTGCATTTTTCCGACTGTAGATGAGAAATGAGCGGCAAGCCGCGTGTCTCCAAAATGCTTGGTGAGTGAAGCTAGCTGGAAGTGGAGCATTCTAGTTTTTAGTTGCATAAGTATCATCAAGTTTAACTAATCCTGAAATAGGAAATTGTCGTTTTCGTGTACAAGAATGGTCAACATTCAGTTAAGAGCAACATTCTATTAAAAGACCTGGAACGCTCGGGCTGTCTTAAAGAAAACAGTCTCTACCCCCACCCCTTGGTAGTCACGCACGGCAGCTCAGTAAATTTCAGCGTTGTGCACCCTATCGTTTACACCAGATTTATGTAATTAGAATAAATTGTATATATTATTTATCTGCATGAACTACGGAATCTAACAGTATAAACTTATTGTAGTTTGGTAATTAATTTGATTTGTGGTATAGAAAAATATTTAGTGTTTTAAAAGTGTGATACGAAAAAGTTACTAAACATAAACTTTTTTTGTTTTCGGGTTAAAAAGAAACTTCCAGCGGAAAAGATGTAGATAATTTGTTGAGCCACAATTTTTATAATTTTTTAATAAAATGATTTATTTGTTCTGTAGAGATGGTAACAAATTTTCCCTCGCTCAACCAATTCGCGTCGCACTACTCATACTCAGTTCAGTCTTCGCAACTTCAGCGAACTGACGCGACGCTTTGTTGTATAACACGAATTTGATTGTATTACCAAGCTGAACTATAACTTTTTATTATTTTACAGGCAGGAAGGGGTCTATGGTAAGCTACTCTTGCTTTTATTTTGGAAATAGATATTTGTTTCATTGCCGCTGTTTTTAATTAATAAACTGAATCACAAGTGGAACCAACATATATCATGTAAAATGACACAGGGAAGAGGTTAACATTCAAAATGAATTTAAAACAAATTTTAAATTATATTTTGTATAATATAAGATTAAACAGTTGTTCATCTTAAGTATTGTTATTAAATAAAACTATCTTATTTAATTTTTGCCTTGCCCCCATTGATGCTTTGTTTTGATCTATAGATTGGGTCCGGGCTAAATCATGGCATCGTATTTTGAAAAAAATAGCAAATCTTTTTTACTAGTTGTAACTCATGTCGATCATCACCAGGGGAGGTGATCGAAGAATGGGAACAAAAAATGTTGCCACCAAAGTAATTTGTAGCACTGTTTACAAAATGAGGAATATCGCAAACTTTACGCTTCGGCGGTGGCAATATATAAGTTTTTAAACAACTCATTTCCAATATTTTTCTCGCTTGAAGTTTGTTTCTACCCCAAAAATAAAAAAAGTTTACGCTTAGTAACTTTTTCATGCTCCGATTTTTTTGGCTGATTATATTTTGTATTTTTATAAATCTGTTTAATGACTGATGTGTACGTTGTTTACTGCGTTGGAATCCTCAATTATTCTAGATAAGAAATATAAAAGTTTAATCACAATCGGATGATCCCTGTGAGATGGAGGAGCGTGTTAATGAGTGCGCCCATTAAAATATTTTGTGGCAGAAATCGCACAGTTGATGAAGTTGACCTCCAAGTGGAGGGGAAAATGCCTTTTTCGCTTCCAAGACTTCATTGCGCTAGCTTTCCAGGTGTATTAATAGAGTTCTATGGTTAAGATTAATTGAAGTTAAAATCAATATCGTCGATGATTAATTGTTGTACTTTTATATGACTAATGTTTATAGTGTAAATAATAAGAAAGCGTTTACATAAATGTTATTACGAATTAAGATAAAAGTATCTGATTTTGAGTGTTTATACTGAATAGATAAATCGGCTGCTAAGTTACAAGAGTCAAAATTTCACTACAAATGCGTCCAAATAAAATACTAATTAGTTGACTTGAAAGACCTTTCAACTATACCAAACTCGACGGGAAGGCGTACATTTTTCTTGTATGGAGATGCATCAAGGCGGCATCGGCTGTGACATACGAATTGACAAGTCAAAACTGTAATGGAGACTATAAAAACTAAAAGCGTTTATTACGAAAACTTCAAAATGAGCTGTAATTGAATATTCTGAGACGAAAAAAAGGGCGACAGTTTATGATTAAAAATACCCACTAAAAATCTGTCTTAAGTATTTTGGAGCGTAAAGTTAACAATAAAAAGATTTGAATACTCACTTATAAATAATAAATACATTAAAACAAATATTCCCAGTTACCATGTTTGCTATCACATCGAATCTTCAGTATCCATTCCTTCCATTGCGAATTTGTCAAGTTCAACAGACATGTCCTTCCATAAGCACTTTGTCACATTCACGGTGGATTTAAACTCTTCAATGTCAGTCTCGTGCCACTTGTAAGTAGTGGACAGTTTCTCCAACGGTGGTTCATGGATATGACGTGGACCACCTTCAATATACACCTCCTTCAACGTAAGGATCGCCTCTTCGTCTTCATTCTTCATTCTAAACCGAAGATTCTCCAACTCGTCGATGTATTTAGATAGAATAGTCATCAACTCATGTCCATTGTTGTAACCTTCGTCTGTTTTATAAAGTTCGGTGATATTGTTTTGTAAAATAAAAATCTTTCTATTATCATCCACTATGGTAGATTTGAACACAGGGAATATAAAACTAATCAAAATAATGTTTAATTGGATTAAATAATTCATATTATTTTACTATTTAACTTACTTAAATTGTGCTGATATACTGTATAATTATTAATAGATTAGAGTATCAGCTGATTTTAGTTTACAGTTATGTAACATGTTTGTTGATTCATAAACTAGCTATTTTCTCAAGTTTCAAGGTACATGATCGTTTTAACCTAGTCTCGCTATAAAAAGTTTTTTTTTCGAACGAAGAAGAAAGAATTAGTAAAAGTAGAACTATGAACTTCGAAGTTTGTCATTATTAATTATTAGGGCATTTAATGTGACGTTTTTTAGTAGACATTTCAAAATTATGGCTCAATACAGGTAATTATAGCACGGAATTTGTAGCATGGACCCTGACCTCGAGTTGCGCAGTAGACTCGAAGTTAATTCACGTGGTGGGGGGTCAGAGAAGCTCAGTTGATTACCGAGCTTTGAACGGAACACTTCGGTCTAGCTAAAAGCAATTGTATGGGTTACTATTAACATTATTGTCCGTGCACAAATCTATTTATTATTTAACGATCGCTGTTTATTATTGTTATTTAGCATTGTTTATTTTGTATTGTTTATATTTGTGATTAATAATATTAATAATAAATTTAATATATTTATTTTCAAAATAACCTATTTTTCTCAGTTACATTCCTGAAGTAAAAATGACAACATAGGCCTAGTTTTCGTTTACATCACTATCTAAATTATTGAGGTCAGCTGATTTTCATATTCACTAAATTAATTGGAGCAGCTGATATCAAATCATCGCGTAATATTAAGGGGAGCTGAACAAAAAAAACAAAATTTAAAAAAATTTTATTATAATTTTGGTTTCCTTGGTTATTTCTGAAAATGAAAATATATAACACTTGATATAAATAATTTACTAAAACGGCGAAAAAAATTCTTAAATCAGTACATTCAGATTTTTTAAACATTCCTTGCAACACGGTCGGAGTTATTACAGTGTAACTATCCTTTTTTTTGTTCTTTTCAAGTTTCAATTTTGGCAATATAGTATGTACTATTTATGTACTTTTGTAAATAATAAGTTATAAGTTTATTTATTTTACTTAATACTTGTAAATAGTATCAAAATGTAGTTTTTATTGTTACTCATGTTTATTTCTTTGTTCAAATAGTTATTATATCTCTCGTTATAAGTTGTTTTAACGTTAATCATGAACAAGAAACAGGTCTGCGAGCGTTACCGACATCAGACAGACAAAAATTGAGATAAGGCTTGTTTCGGATTCTTTGGTGTATGAAACGTAAATAAACGAAAAATCACACTATTCTTAACAGTCTACAAACAAAACTCTTATTCTATTTATACTATACTATACTATTCTATTATACTATTTTCATGTTGCAAGTAATACAACACAAAGCTGTCGCGACAACTTTGATAGTAGGCCTTTAAGTATTAACTTGATTAATTTTATAAGTAGAACGTAGTGTCCCTTCCCCTCCAGCGGACGGCATCCCCACTTGCCTATATTCTTCCCTCCCGCCAGCGCATCGTAAAGTCCACGAGCTATAATTGACTCAAAACAAAATTTACGTACGCTTAAAGTTCTAGGCTATGTAGAAAATATTATAACGAAACGAAGCTACAACATTAAAACCTTAAAAACTAACAATTCACATCACAGACCAATCAAACAAATAGATTAACACTCAAATAAAAGCAAATAATGTCCGAATAATTAATACAAACTCTAAGAACTAGGCTACATTTATTTCAAACTATTTTCTCCAACATTTTCTCTCCATATTATATTTTTTTAAATATATAATAAAAACTCTATAATTATATTTAAAAAATATATATGATATAATAATAAACTCTCCGGCCATTCACTAAAAACTGTGACCCTACTGCGCATGCGTCATGATCCAAGTCATCATTACCTCCACAACCCTTCCTTGAACCAAATGCCTCTGTCCTAATAATAACCCTGGCAATACGGCGCAAGTGTCACTGCTATCCCCACGACTCTTCCACGATCCAGTAATTGGTTAGTATTTGATTTGCATCGAGTGCAGATGGGAATGAGCAAGGGGTGGAGCCCTCTAGTAAAGCAATACAAAATAAGTGGTTAAAGAGAATATTTCAACATACTCTTACATAAAAAACGCAATATAAGTACAGCCTTTTAAGTATATTTCCAATTGAAATATAAAAAACAATTATACACTTTGAATATGTTTAGTTGTTGTACAAATAATCAGAAAGCGTTTACATAAGAGATATTCTGTTTTAAAATAGGACTAATTAGTTTTATGTTCAGGAAGAATAATTATAAAACTGTTTATGAATCGACTGCAAAGCTACAAGAGTCGTGATTTTGTTAGGTAAATGACGCTACTGCATAAATATATATAAATACAAATATTAAAATGACTAGAATATTTTTTATTTTCTGTCCTTGCAGGGAGAAATAACAAGGAACATGTGATACACGAATGATTGATTATATTTAATACCGCAGAAGAGTAAATACGAACGCTTTCAAATTAGCTACAAACGAATATTCTGGCGAATATTGAAGAAAACCTACAATTTTAGAATCTATTCTCACTCGTAGACACTGAAGCATCAAATTAAAAACAAAATTTAATAAAAGAATGCCTTTCTAAGATACAAACCTTGACGAGGTAGACAAAATAAAATTTTTCCTTGAACTGTATTGACTAAAAAAGAAACCAGATAAGAAATCTTTGACGAATCTGTAAATAAATATTCTGATATCAAGGAGCAAGGCAAGTGTTTAAGGTTAACAATACAATTTACAAATTTCCTTTCACTAACAATATTACGATTTGATTAATTAATTATAAATAATATATTAAACCAAATATCCTTAATTCAGTTTTCGTTATTACACTTTATAATCAGGATAATCCAACGCTTCTGTTGCGAATTTGTCAAGTTCAGCAGACACTTTCCTCCACAAGGACTTTGTTTCAGTCACCGCGGACTTGAACTCTCCAATGTCAGTCGTGCTCCACTTGTAGGCAACGGTCAGTTTCTCCAGTGGTGCTTGGTGGATGTGAGGAGGACCACCCGCTATGTACACTTCCTTCAACGTATTTATCGCAAATTTTTCGTCGTTATTCATTCCGGTCTGAAGCTCCTTCAACTCGTCGATGTATTTATGCAGCAATGTTATCACCTCACGGCCATTGCTGTGACCTCCAGCTGTTATGTAAAGGGAGGTGATGTTCTTTTGCAAAACAAAAATCTTTCTAGGATCATCCACTATGAAGGACTTGAACATATGAAATGTTAAAGTAATTAAAATAACATTTACTACTAAATATTTCATATTACTATTTAACTTTTCTTCTTCCAATAAATATATTGTACTGAAATATATTTAATAGATTAGCGCTGATTCTATTGGACGGTTATGTAACATGATTGTTTGACGTTGTTATTTCATAAACGTACTATTTTCTCACTGAATACAATCATAAACCCAGTTTTGTTATACAACAGAGTAAATTATGTTATTGAAAAAGAATTATTCAGTGTTTAAAATGATTTAATAGTTTTAAATTGATGTCTATTAATGGTATTAATTACTAAGGCATATGTAAAACTGATTTTTACTTTCTCCCCCTATACCATAGTATATGGAGAAAGTATTGTATTCGTCAAAATTTTCGAGTTTGAGTTTTTGGTGGAAATATCCGTTTTGGGTCCCCCTGAACCTAAAAAAGTGGTTTTCGGAGTGATGTCTGTGTGTGTGTCTGTATGTGTGTCTGTGTGTCTGTGTGTCTGTGTGTCTGTGTGTCTGTGTGGATGTTATCAGACCTAGAGCCTAAACCAGTCGTCCGATTTTGATGAAATTTGGTATGGAGGTACTAATCCACGGTATCTCCAGGCGTTTTTTTCATTTTTGTGAATTTTTTATTTTTAAGGGTAATTTTCCCATAAAAACCCTTAAAATAACGGAAAAATCAACTTTTCTCAAAAACGGCTCTAACGATTTTGATTAAAATTTTATAGTTTATTAGGGACCTAAAGTACTATAAACTGTAAAATTTTAATCAAAATCGTTCGAGCCGTTTTTGAGAAAAGTTGGTGTTTCCGTTATTTTATGGATTTTTATGGGAAAACAACTTCAATACAAAATCACCTCTCCTACCCCATACTACAAGTCACCGTGAATCTGTTTAATAATTTAAATATGTTTGTGAGAAAGTATGTGCCAGTTCCTGGTACCGTTTATTAGAATATGGATGAACTCAAATTATCAAGTGACTAATTAATTACCGTACCTAATAGAATATAAACCGAGGCAATATTAAACAAAATTATTGTACAAAATAAACTAGCTACGATACTAAACAAAACTTACAAAAGACATTAGAGTTGGTTTGAGACAATAGCACAATAAACAGTTAATTGGCGAAAATGTCCGAATTAATACCAGCAAGAGAAAGAAAAGTGAATAAATGGTATATTTCACTACTAGTACGTTAAATTCGCTATTTCGATTGAGGTCGTGTTTTACAGGCGAGGAGAAAACGAGCATGTAAATTCAATCAATTACCGAAATAAAAATTTTGCGATGCTTAATGAACGTTACTTTCCATCCCACTGCAAAAAGTGGTTTTAAGGTTTTTGCTTTCTTTAAATAATGAATAATAGCTTCACGCAATTTACTTATATTTTTTTCTGTACGTCATTCTACAAACTTCCCGTATTCATGTTCATAAATTGCATTTGATCTTTCAGGAAGTGATACTTCTGTGATTCGTTTGTCTTCAGACATTATTTGCTCATTTTCAGCCAGTATTAATATATTTATAAAATACTAAAACATTCTAAACGTTAACATAGATATTAATACCTCACGATTACCTAATAAAAGATAAGAATTAAAGCCGCATTATTTTGTTCAGATACTGTATCGGAACGTGTTGTTGCAATACAAAGTCGTCGAATCGCTTCATATAGAAACATAATGGATGTTTGGTAGGAATGAATATGTGAAAACATTCGTCTGTGTATAGGCTAGCTGTACTTGATTGTAATATTAGTGTATGTGTAGTAAGCGAGTGATATGTGAGTTCATGTATGTTATG
>JAGFPH010000915.1:153444-195111 GCA_018207615.1 Philaenus spumarius | reverse complement strand
TTCTAACCAATGGATAATAAATCAGCTGTTTTATCTAGAGTAGTTTGCTAGTAATAAGTTAATAAACTTATTTACGATTTATTGGTGACACAAATTGTTAGCTAGTAACAAAGCAAACTTTCAAAAAATTATTAGATTTTAACCTCAAAGTTAAAATCCTAACAATTAATTAGACAGTTCAACCAAAATATTAGACTGTTTATCAACAAATAAACTGTAAGTACGGTACATTTATGTTTATTTGTTTTGTAGGTCATTATGTTTAGATTAAAATAAGATTAATGATATCATAAAATTGAGTGTATTATAATTAATATAGTAAAACACTGCATATTATAAGTGTTTTACAATTTACTCTTTATAACTTTTACTACTAACTACAACATTTATTCCTTAGATTAATTAACATGAATATTTCACAAAAGGGTTTAGGTAATTAAAAAAAAACTGTAAATTCACATTAAGTTTGATCAACTTGACTAAACCTGAATGAACTGTATCAAGGAAGGCTTGTTTACAATAATAACAAACAACAGCAAAATCAAACAAAACTATAAAAAGGCTTCATCAAAGAAAATACAAATATAAAAAAAAAATCATTCAACAATAGCGCCTTTATAAAGTACAATTTAAATTTATAAACAAAGTACGCTTTATATTAACAAGCTAATTTTCCAATCACGTTTTGGTAGTTCGTCAGATGAAACAAGCAAAATAGTGTTTGATGGTTTATTCGTCTAAAAATACACGTACAAAGTACGTTATTTAATAAAGCGTACTTAAATTTTCTATTTTATTTCTGAAGTGATACAGATTAAAAGTAATTTTTTTACATTTTATAGGTTTATTTTTATACAACTTAACTGTTTAAATGCCAATTCCAAGTTCTTCTGACACTTCGACTCCAATTCCCCGCAACACATCATTCCAAGCTTTCTTGGTATTAACCATGATATTGTGGTAATCGCCGACCTGTCTTCCATTCCATCCGTACAAATCTACGAACTTATAATATGGTACCATAATAATATGCCTAGGACCTTCGTCTTTGTGAATATCCTCTGCTAGTTGTATCGCTTCTGGATTCTTCTCGACAACCGCAGCGTTGAGCTTTGTCAGTTCTTCTAAATAACTTTTAGCTAAGTTCACAACTTCATCAGGATTCACGCCTTTTGGGCTTTCATATATACTGATTATACGTGCATGAACGTCTTTAATGTGCGCACTGTCACTAAACGCAAAGTATCCCAACCCTAACAGTAGACTTATGAGGTAAGAGATAGAATTCATAGTTGTACTGGATATATGGATTAAGAATGTTTATACAGTTACTTCAAAGTGACGAAAGGCTATAAAGATATAGTATTAACTAATGGTTACATAATACAAAATAAATTTGTTGGAAAAGGGAATAAATAATGTTACTGGGTTTGCTTTAATATACATCTTTAACAGATAGTTTTATTTATCGTACAGGCGTGATAGACTGCACCTATATTAATAAAAACGTAAATGTGCGATTGTTCAAAATCGCTAATCTCCGAAAGTTCTTCACCGATTATTTTGAAATTTTGATAAAACGTTCCATTTGAATACAAGCGTGTTTTATATACTTTTTGGAAAACAGCAACAAAAATATACTCAATATACAAAAATGTAAGCGCCATTACATATGTTTACTGACTATAATAATAGCAGGAGTCAGTTGTTTCTTATAATATTTCCATTATCAGCTGATTTCAAACTTAAAACACAACTTCAAACGCCATATGTTGAAGTAAAAACAAGACACATTATACTAAATATTTTAGGGTAATGAGAGCGGCATACTAAATAATAAATAAATGTGTTTATTGTTGTTAGATTAATCAGCTGTTTGCTCTAACATTTCCATTAAGAGCTGATTTCAAACTGTGAAGCAATTAATTGTATTTCTAACTTTTTGGTTAGGTTTTTATTTAAGTGTAGACCAGAGCCTTGCTGTTTTTTAACCTTTATTATAACTGTTGTCATAAAATATACAAAATAATTTGATTTAACATTATTTACCATCTTAGATTTGATGTTATTATTAATCCTATAAATGTATTACAAAGAAAACGTAACATAATGTGTGTGTAGAAGGTTCCAACGGGGTTGGCGTACGGAGACGCAGGGGTCTCCCCTAGTCTATCTATAAGATAATTAATATTTCTTTTTCTTATAAATTTTTAGAACTATACGAAATTATGTACCAGATATACTATCAGAATTAATTAATATCAATTATCATTAATTTAAAAAAAATTTTAATACACTTTAAATATGCCTATTTCAGCAATTTTTATACCTGTCGTTATAACAGTCACTTGTCAAATATAATAGACGAAACAGCAGGTTAATGTGATCAAATTCCTAACTCAACCCAATGTTAGGTTAGGTGTTGCCTGATAAAAATGTGAATTATTTACACTTAGACAAGTATTTTAAATTAGGTTTTGGTCTAACATTTGTATAACAAATGAGTAACACGATTCAACAAAGGAAATTTGATGCTTAATAATATATGAGACCGAAATATCAATGAAATTACTCCATTATGAATATTGCCAAACACATTTTTACAAATTAATAAGTAAAATAATTTGCAGATTTTAAAACCAATTCAAACAATTCCAGTTTACATATAAGTAAAATTACTTAGATAAAATCTAGGACACAATATACTATAACAATCACAATCAATTGTGAATGTGTCTATTTTTAGTCACAGTTTTTGTAAATTTTGTTTCAGAAGTAATTATTATTTGTAGTTTTTGTTTGTTTATTATTTTTTTTTTTTGTAATGTGAATTTTTATGTAATTATGTATTTTGAAATTCGAAGTTAAGTGGAAGAAAGGTCCCAATGGTCCTATAACTCACCTCAATAAATAAAGATTATTGTTATTACTGTAAAGATTATTCAACGTTGTTTCAAAAGAATTGTTTGCATTCTGATTTCAGTGTTATCTTTAAATTTAAAATATAATATAAATCAAACATGTTGCAACTAATTAAATAAATATTCGTACCTGTGTACACAGTCAGTCTGTAGTCTGTAGATCACCTCGTTAAGGCTGCCACGGTTTCAGAAACACTGTTTCCGACTTCAGGCTCATACAATACGTCAAATAACTCCATGAGAGGTCGTCATCAAAGTATATAAAAACACACAACACAACATGACACAACACAACACTAACATTACATTTGAACAGAATGCATAAAAAACGCATTTGTAGCCTTAACGAGGTGATCTACAGACCACAGACGGTGTACACAGGTACGAATATTTATTTAATTATAAACATGTTTTCCAGTGGCTATAACACAGGAATGAAATGTTGCAACTAATTAATATTATTGGCTTTTATCTATTTAAAAAAGTATAAATTTAGGATTATTACTTTATGTGTAAGAAAATAATTGAATTCACTCCTTGCGAATGAATCACGCCTTGTCAACTGAAGTACCGTGGGTCACATTTGAAATATGATTGGATTCAGTTTGTATATATGTTTACAGGGTGTATTTTTTGAATGAAATTTTAATAACGTGTTGTAGATTTCGAATCCATACGGTATTGTGCAATTAATTATGGAATTTGTATACGTAATATATTTTGTCTGTTAGGAACCATATCATATTATTTGATTACATATTTTCTTTTTGTAAATGATTTGATATGAAGATAACCGTTGTTTTAAAGTTACAATTATTTTTATTATTTTGCAATGTGCAACGAAATGGAAATTAAAATTTAGTTTACTTAACTTGATAAATCGTGTTGGTAAATATTTTTCAGGGCAAATCAGAAAGACGATACAAGTTCAATGTACACTATCGTCGGAAACAATAGCCTAACACATTAACACAAACACATGAAACAGTTTAATCATCAACTGCTAAGTTCATCTGATACTTCGACACCGATTCCTCGCAACACATCATCCCAAGCTCTTCTCGTGTGAGCTATTATAGTATGGTAGTCGCTAACATTATGACCGTCCCAGTCAAACACATCTATCAACTTTCCGTAAGGTATAATACCCACATGTTTAGGACCTTCTTCCTTATGAAGCTCTTCCGCTAATTCTATAGCTTCTGGATTGTTCTCGCTAAGTGAAGCGTTAAGTTTTCTCAGTTCTTCTAAATAACTTTTAGCAAAATTTACAAGAGTCTCGGGTTTGCCTCTTGGCTGTTCGTAAATGCTCATGATTTCTTTTTGTAAATCTTGAATTTTTGCATTTTCACCGAACACAGAGCATTCTAAACCGAAAACAAGAAAAATAAAGGCAGTGACTGGCTTCATTGTGCTGCAGTTCAAAATAACAAAGTGATATACATTCACTTAGGTTCATTAAAATTTAAATACCACACCTCACACATAAAGATAACGTAATAACACAATTAATTTACTATCATATTTTTACATATTTGTTTAATATTTAATTTGTTTTAATGCATAAGATTACTTTTAATTGGGTTTGATAATGAGTACTCTCATAAATAAAATGAGTTAGTACTCATTTGTTAGTAGGTATTACAGCCTGTATTAAGTACATTTCATTTTAGATTTTTCATTCATCCTAAATACAAAATATGTAACAAGAAGTGTTTTAATTAAATTGTAAATAAAATAAAATCAGTTAGACCGGGATTTAAACAGGATCTTTGGAGCCACCCAAGGTGTTCTTTGGGGAATTTTAATTAAAATTTTCCCTTTTTTCATATTTTTGTTGTAATTATTTTAAACATAATTATGTAAGACGTAATGGTAACAAGATATTTAGGGTACAAAATACCACTCGAGTAAATGCACCCAATTTAATGAGCTTAACCACTTTTGAGAATGCTGAGAGTATGCTATTGCATTAGAAAGAAGTTCGAACGCTTGTAAGTACTTGCGTTTTTACTAATGTCGGTCCTATTTTTTATTTTTGCCATATACACATTACAGGTAATTTTACAGAACACTCAATTTATAATTTGCAGACAACAAAAGTAGTACCGATGTTTTCAAGTAATAAAAAAAGATAATTTATCAATTTAATGTTTCACGAATTAAAGCTTAAATGTTTACGAGCAACTTCATCCAAATAACAACAGTTTATCGATTAAAGGTTCGTAACTGGAAATAATTGCTCCGTCTTGGTAGTATCAGCCAATGATGAGCTTTTTAGTTCAACCTGTCGAAAACCAAACTGCATCTCCATTTGGTAATATTTACATTTTTTTTATTTAATGGAATAAAATATACATTTTGAGTAATATTATAAATATGCACATTTTTAAAATACAATTGTAACAACTGTACTACACAAAATTGCTGTAGTGAATTTTTTAGGAATATTTATAGAAAAAAACGATTTGAATTATTACAACCAATTACAATGACACTGCAATATATTTTTAACATACATATTGTTTAAATTCCTTACAATTCACATTTATTTCCGCTCAAATATGCGTTTATATCATTCCACACAATATTAGTGTCATTCACGACTTCTCGAATTTCATTTATATCACGTTGTGTCCACTTGAAAGTTTTCAACAGCAGATCCTCTTTGATCACCATATCTGTATGAGGCGGCCCGCCATGTTTCTTCAACCTCTTATAAACGTCCATGCCTCTTGTTTCATTATTTTTAATTGAATTCAAAACGTACTCTAGATTTTCCCAGTACACAAACAAGTCACGGATAAACTTATGACCTACTCCTGCCGGTTTGTCCATTATTTTGGTGATATTGTTGCCCAACTCGACGAGATCAAACCATTGCCGGGCTTCTGAGCTTTCTACTGATGTCAAACCTTTGTGTATTTGTTTAAGGGTTTGCGATGAAACTAGCGATAGGCTTAAGAAATAGCCGAACGAAACCAAAAATAACATTTTCGAAAAATACTCAAATTTATTTGATATTGAAATAGTGTTTAGTAAATGCAAAACATTGATTTCGTAATCCATCCAGTATCTTTCCAGTTATCAAATGATGTTTCTTCGAGGTTGTTACGCGACTTAATCGCTTATTTAATTTTATTATAAAAAATACGTTAAAATAATGCAAATTAAAACCAATTTTTCTCAGAATACATTTTGTATAAAAATCTCTCTCTATATATAAGTGACTTTATCCTGACTGACTGATTGATTGACATAGAATCAACGTAGAGAAAAAACTACTTAAGACAAAAATACAAAAAGTTTAAGGTACATTCTTATGGGGTCATAGAACCACACTAAGAAATGATTTTGCAAATTTTTTATTTAAGCGTAAAAATTGTGAAAATACGGTGGTTTACTCCCAGCCCTATAACAGATAAAACAGCTGATTTGGACCAAAAGCTTAGCAACTTTTCACTAGCATTCACATTCATTACCATAGCAACCATTTAGAAAATTTTGAATCAGTTTATAATACTTCACAACCAATAGCTCTTTTAGATTAGGTTAACAAAGTAGAAGAAACTCAAACAAAAAACTACGAAAAATGCTTACTGTATTATAATTCAATTTAAAAATCTGTTGCTACATACAATAAATAAAACAGCTGATTTGGATAAAAAACATAACATAATTTTAGGTTAGGCCTATACTGAACCAAAACACGTTTATTGAAAGCATTTTACATTTATTACCATATGAACCAACATGGCTGATTTAGAATCATGTAATTATTCTTTACAACTAACAATTTTTTTAGATTAGGTAAAACATACAACAAACAAAATCAACAAAAAATGCTTACTGTATTATAATTATAACTGTATTTTTTAGTTAGCACCACAATAATTTACAATTTATTTGAAATGTTGATTATTGATTATTTAAACATTAAGGGTCTGCTCCAGCACGATGCCAGCGCTTTACTCTATAGCAGTATCTAAACATTGCTTTGAGCGTTTTGACATTGCTCATTTAAAACCATTTTATAAATCCATCTTTTGTAAGTACAGTCAAAATAGACATTTGGGTTGGAACCCAGTGCAGGTTAACCCATTTTGGCGGTTTTATTTAATTTGTTCGTCTCGACGAGTAGAACTAGGGCCTAAGTTAAAACAACATTTTTTGGGCTCCCCCCTTAATTTTTTATTCAATAAAAACAGTTTTTTTTAAAGTACCTATTTTAACCAGCATTTTACAATTTTTTTTGCTGAAAACAATTTTTAAATAAATGATGTTAAAAAGTATTAACAACAATGTATTTTTAGTAAAAAAAATGTTTTTATTCCTAAAATTTGAAATATTGCTAAAAGATTATACAAATTATATCTGCTAGGATCCATGAAATAAGTTTGAGTACTATTTTCTGCCAATCCTAACGTAACACTTTCACTTAAAATTTAAGTGAAAGTGTTACGTTAGGACTGGCAGAAAATTGTACTCAAACTTATATTATTGCTAAAAGAAATAATACGAGAGAAATCACACAAAGTGGAAATCATATGTGCGTACGTGTCTAAATGGAATTTTAATATATCTAATTCAAACTTGACACAGAAGTTAAATATATATTTTAAACTTGTATGCTGAGTCTCAACTTGTTATTTTGAAAATTACCTAATCTAGAGCCACTTGACTTATAAATAGGCTTTGCGATATTTTTTAGTACTGGACCCACCAACTCATTTTAATCGGCTCCAGTTAAGAAAATTTTCAAAATATCAGCCTAAAACTGTTTTTTCAAGTTAAACATATAGATTCAAACATGGGCAAGGAGTATAAACCTTTTTTGTTATTTACTTTTAACGACACAAGTTACTTAAAAAAGTTTAATTTTAGCTCTTTTTAGATTTTTTGTCAAAACGCTTGAGTTGAGCGGCTGCAGATTGTAAAATTTTTAAATATAGTTTTTAAAATAGGTATAGCAAAAAAAATATGTTCTTAACTTCTGTACCGATTTTTAAAATGATATGTTCATCAATGTCGAAAATGAAGTCTCTGAATCCAAAGGTGTTGGAGTTAAAACGAGATAGGTCAAACAGAAGACTATCTTTAAGCACATTGCTTTTAAAAAGTACATGGGGAAAATAGTTCATATTTACTGAAAATATTTATTCTGGTGTAAATAACTTGGAACACAAATTTGATGTTGATTTTCCCAAAATTGACGAAACTTTAACAGATTGAAATGCGCTGCAGCGTTCGGTAAGCAAAAAATCGTGAGGCTCGTTGATAAGTCTGATTGCTCTAGCTCATCCAATGTTTAAGTTACCAACTTGAGTCTTGGTATATAAGTTAAAAATACGTTCTTCACTTGCTATACCAAGTTTTACTTAGATATATTACAAATTGTCCAAATTAGATATGTTATAAGTATTAAACATGGACATGGTCATTTTCTGTGAAGAACACGTACATTCCTACTTCAAACAGCCCAGGATTCATCAATAATTTACAAGGCATCGTATTCAAACTCTACATAGAAGTTTCAAACATAATTTTAATTTCTATACCGAGGTTAAAGTATTTATATTGAAAATCGTTGAAGTTGTGCAGTCCGGGGTAACTATTTCTTACCTTGAGAAAGGAATGCCAAGCCAGTAGGCCTATTTTGACAATTGGACATAAACTGAGCTATTCGAGTTGTTAATGTACATTTTGTTTGCCGACAATAACCATCCCAACAGCTATCAAGATTTTTATAAATAAAACGCAAGCCGTTTTAAAGAAAGTATAATCTTTTACCTTTTTTGGGTTTTCATCAAACGCATTACTCCAGAGCAACAAACTCGTTATTTTTCATAAATAATTTTCAAAGAAAAATTATTTTAGACTGAGTTTCAAGTTTATAAGTTTTAAAATGTTTGACCATCAAAAAGTAGGCCTAAAATTATAAAATGTATGGCCTATGTGCTTAAATATTGTCGTAAATAAATTTGAAACGAATCAGATGTTTTATATATATATATAAACCTATAAAAAAAAACAATATTTCATAAAAAAATATTCATTGATGATTATGCTTCAAAAGGTTGCTGGCCTATTTAGTTTAAAATTATAGTAGATGTATAATTTTTGTGTATTATATGTATACATATATTTTTTATGTATATTTTAAATTTCAACAAATCGATTGATTATGTTTAGAGAAAATAGATCTTATCGAAATTACTTTTAAATATAATGGCAGCCGTTTTGTATAAACCAAGTTGAATTTTCATATTTTATATATAATTGTGATCAGATCTCCCAAAAAACCCAAATAACCAGTTTCCAAAAATTCGTTTTAGAAGTTGTGATATTAGAATTTTAAAATGTTAAGGAATATTTTATAACTTTTCCAGTAGCTTTAAAAAAAAAGAACAGCGCTCAAAAATGGTTTTAACTTTAATCTACGTACTGAGACGACCAAATAAAACAAAACATCATACAAATCGGTTAATCTGCACCGGGTTCTATCTTTTTTTATAATTTTACTGGAATATATGTAGAAATCATATGATTTATCACTTTTATGGCGGGCATTTTGAATAAGTTATTTTTAAATTTTCATCTCATATTCGTGATTAGCGACTAAAGGTTAAATAAAAATTAACTTACATAAGACATATTTTTAAGACCTCAAAAACAGTTGAATTTTTAAAGAAAATGGCAGCAATTTTGTATCCGCCATGTTGAATTTTCATATTTTATATATATTCGTGATCAGTGTCTTCCAAACCCCAAATTACTAGTTTCAATCAAAAATTCGTTTTAGAAGTTGAGATATTGGAATTTGAATGTTTTTTGATTTTCCCGGTACATTTCCAAAAAAAAAAAAAAAAGAGCAGATTTAACTTTAATCTACGTGCCAAGACGAACAAATAAAAAAAATCATAAAAATCGGTTAACCTGCACCGGGTTACCAGCTTTTGGCATATTTTTTATATTTTTACTGGTCTATAAATTGCAGATCCGGCTTGCGATTAACTTTTAATTAAAAAACGTTCATTGTGTAAAGAACAAAGTTCTAACTTGGTACTTAAAAAATGTTAACTATGTGACAAATGAAAGGGATTTTTTTTAAAATGTGAAAAGCAAAACGGATACGAATTGTGACTGTGGTTAAAATGAGACCTTGAAAACAATTTTATGATAAAAAAATAAACGAAATTAATGGTTTTAAATTTAAAATTCCTCTTATGGGATGAAATCCAAGATGGCCGCCACTACAGAAGACCCTTAATGGTGAAATTAAAATGCAAGTCATAGTTCAAATTATTGGGGATGGTGCGAGTTTTTTTTTTAATCTCTGTATTACATTATGTGTAGGTCGCGCTACCCGCACTACCCTACTTAGATCTAAGTACCTCTGTCCTAATCAATCGTCTTTCCGCGAAAATATCAAAGTATACAATAATCTGTTTGCATTGGCTTCGATATGAATCGTCGCGGGGTTTGGTGAGGCAGCAAGGGCGGAGAACTTAGTCTTTTGGTGTTTGTGTTTTTTTCTTAGAGTTTGTAAAAAAGGAAAATGAAGTGTTTATAGAATCATTCGTAAGTCAGTCTGTCATAGGACAAAGTTTTGTGTACTAATTTCATAAAACTGTCTTACAGCCTGTAGCTTATATTGATTTTGTTTAAGTATATTGAAAAATATTTTTTAGAGTTTGTAATACATAATTTTGAAGACACACCAGCAAATTTTATTCAAGTATTTACTAATCCCACATTGCATTTCCGAATGTACAATTTTTGAAATTACCAGCATTAGTGGACTTAGAGGTACTCATATTTATTATTGGGAAAATATAGCAGAAAAAATATTATCTTTGCAGAAAAAAATATAGCAGTTTGGGTGAAAAGCTATACAAATTATATATTCTTTACATTTCGGAGATATGAGGTACTCTGTGCTTAGGGGGAAGGATTGATTTCAATGTAGTTTGAAATTAGGTAATTAGTCTGTTAGTGAACAGAATGAGATAGTACAAAGTGAGATAGTATCAGTTGCACATTTGTGCTATCATTAGGACGGTAAGCTAAACTTTCTGGCTTCAAATCCCGGACTTGTTTAATGTTTTTTTCACATGTAATTTAGTTGGTCAGGATACTTCCAATGTTTCTTTGGTTGCTAATATTAATATTATGATAATCAAACAATATTAATGAATATAAAAATAGACGAACAAAACTTTTTATGTCATGGGTGAACATTTTTTAAACGAGCTTTGTTAAGTTTTTTTTTAATAGTATATACGTTGTACACAATATCGTCTAAAACCATTTAGTGGAGTCAAAAAAGATTTTTTCCTGATATTTGGGCGGTGGTGTTAACCTTTTACTGTGCATTGGTGTGGGTGTAATGAACAAAGAACATTTACAATAGAAAATAAAAAAAAAATGAATATAAAGTTTTTCTGTAAAATAAAAACTGGAAGCTGAAGAGTTTTTTTTTAACGCTCGAAATTATGAAGCGGCAGAAGGGAAGTACAGCTCCCCAGGAACACGCTGCCGAGAGCCCGCAACACTAAATTTGTGATAAAATTGAGCTCACAAAAACTTTTAAATGAAAGAAGAATCCTGCAGCTAAAGAGATGTAATGTTTACGTACGTGAAAACAATATTTTTAGGAATAATAAGTATACGTAGTAATGACAAAATATAATTTTCTACAATATCAATTAAAGATCTGCCATTTTCAAATGTTTAAGATAAACATATAAAATTTTCAAACTTTTTCTTGAAACGACACTTAAAAATGGTAGAATGTAAAAAAACTGAAAATTTTATTTTGAAAAGTACAAAGCTCAAAATAATTAATAATTTTAAAAATTACGTATTTTAATTTATGGGGCTTGTTTCAAAGACCATCAACTTGTATTTTAAAGTTAGATATTAAATCTTAACAAATGAAGTTTTTGAAGCATAAAACCTGAACATTGAGATGTTCCATGTAGTTTGATTTAACAATTTAATTCATAACAAAACTTTACAAAAAACAAAAGTTTTCTGCTCCAAAATTTGTTGTTAAATAAGCTTTTATAACGTTTATAGACAAAAATGTTTGATTAAACCTGACCTAAATTGTATCAAATACGAGAAAATTAAGTTTTTTCAGTAAATCGACGAAATATAAATTTTTATAAATCTTTTTTCCTGCTTAAAATATAAATATAAGTAGTAATATTGATGTTGTTCATATTTCTGAGTCGAAAATCATAGTTAGAAATAGATAGAACATGAGAGAACATGCATGGTAGTATAGTTCTCACCAGCAATCTTCAACACTTGAGGCTTATAGTGAACAAAAATTTAACGTACTTAAGTTTCAAAGGAAGTTTGATTCCACTTAATTGAAGCTACTGTTTTGAAAATGTAACAGTAGAGAAGTAAATTATAAAATTGGACATGCAAGAAAAATGGAATCGTTTAATAGTCAAAATCCACTAATAATTCTACTAAACAAATTATTCTATAACATTTAAAAACGTACAGTATAACTTGCCTATTTACTTTAAAAATAACTTTCTTCTCAATAATTAAACTTTCGGATTCTTTTACTGAATTCTTAATGGTTGTATCAATAAATTAAACAAGCAAAACAAAATAATAAAGTTGATAAACAAACCTTTGCAGTTTTGGTAATGTAATGGTTTGAAAACAACTGAACAATGGGCTGAAAACTCCTGAGTTGGTTTAGTTCTTCCTAAAACTAGTTTTCATCTGATCGTGTTCAAAACTCTTCTAGCGATGCCACATTATAGACCTACAATAAAAATAAAACAACACTTAGCTCGCTATTAAAATCCGAAACGGACATGATTTTTATTCCTTTTCTTCGGTTTCTTCGTAACAAGGAACCCTCTAGGGGGCGCAGTGATGACGGTAAAGTTGGGAACTAAGCCTTGAGATTCCAATTTTCGTCTCTGAAGCCTCAAACGCTGTTCCTTCTTTAGTAGCTTCAGTCTAACTCTTTCGTCGTTTTCTTTCCTTCTCCTCTCCTTTTCCAGTTTTCTTTCTTCTACTCTACTCAAACCCGTAGACTCTACAATCTCAGCATTACAAATAGCTAGATTTATTCTGTTCCAAACATCGGCTGTGTCTTCGTAAATATCTTGCAAAGTACTTACTTCCCATTCCCGCCAATCATTTTCCAACAATTTTTTATAATTGATTTTTGTTTTTAAATGCGGAGGTCCCCCTACTTCTGTGATGTTGGCGTACGTTTCAAATCCTTCACTCATGTTCAACTTGATATACTTATATGTTTCTTCTAGTTCTGCATAGTATATATAAGATTCCCTTTCCAAATTGACCGGATCTCCTTTCGGATCGGCAAGAACTTTGCTTATACTTAGTCCTAGACTTATTAAATCAGTATCGTTGTATATTCTTCCTTCACATATTTTAACAATTATAAACAATAGTTCAATTAACTTCATAACAAACAGTAGAAATACGTATAACGAAATTAATAATTTGACTCATTCACTGCTATTTAATTACTTATCAAAGTTTTTATATCAGATTTGTAAATCTTATTTTGTGTTGAGACATGAATGAATAATAATTTAAAATTAAATTGAGTGATTTAGATAGTACAGAAATTCAATTGCAAAAGGTGTATTTTATTATAATAATCTTTTGTATTTCTAAGGAATTTGTTCTTATTAATTACAAATTCAAGTTTCGATTATATGAAAGCAATAATTATATGTATCTCTTTTTATCTCTGCATCATTTAATCAACCAATTAATTAACTTATTATTATTGTTATATCTGACCATACAAGATGCAAGACGTCACGGATAACATATGCTGTACAGATGTCTATATTGTACTTTTGTTAACGCGATTGACTAAAAAAAGCAAACGTCTTGCCAAATGGGTAACTAATCCGCAGGAAGTAGATGACACCCTCCTACCGATTATCGCCAGTTATTAGGGAAGAGGTATAGTTGTGCCTGATTGTGTTGTGAAGTTTTTTACCATGGCAGAGCTTTTTTTACATACAGTTTACCCACGTTCACTAACTAACTTTTTATGTTAAGACCTGCATGTGTCATTTTTTATAACGAAGTATAGTGGCTTGAATTCTGCAGACAACACTCTTGACATTTCCCCCAGTTTATCAATATTCTTGCTTTATATCAGACATACGTAGTCTTAAGTCGGAGATGAGGAACAATTTATTTGTTGGACCAACAGTTGAGGAATGTAATTGCCTTTTTTCGTTTACCTACTTTATGCTGTTGTATTGAGTAGTTTCTTTCGTTCGGCGTAAATGACTGAGTTATCTGAAGAGGTTTTAAATTAGTGTTGTGTTGTCTTTAGATTATTATGTTTAAGCGTAATTTATTTGGTGTTACCTTGTTCTAGTCTGCTAAAACAATCGTACATTTTATGTTACAACTTTTACTTTTGCTACAGAAAATAACTTGCTATTGTTATAATATATACTTTAACAATTTATTAATAACATTTCGATATTTGAACTTTCAATTACTGTATCTGGTATAATTCGCTACAGTTTGTAAATGTGTACATTTTGATTGTTAACACATTTTGAATTTTTGTCTTTTAGTTTCACTGTAAAAAATTAACTAAATTCTTTAAATTTATAATATTAAGTGTTTTTATTTCCTAGAATGTTTCCCTATAGTTCATTCCAAACATATTGATACTTAAAGTTAACTAATTTAAACAATGTTTTACATATATCTGCATGAACATGATATGTTATAATACATATAAACACCTGGAGGGTTTAAACAATATAGATAGTTTAAAACCATAAACTTATGTGTGTGTAAAAAACTCCTGAAAACTAAATCCTAAGTAAATATGTTAATTAATGACTTATTTAAAATGCAAACAGGTAATTACTTAAAGGTTTATCCTAAAATAATCTTACTTATCAGAGAGAATTGTGTTTTTTTAAAGGGAGTTGAGTAAGACATTTATTACAACGAACTTTATTTTTCTGAATATTTATAAGTTGAAAGTTATAAAATATCTACCTATTTTTAGCTAACAAATCTACTGCTGTTTAATGCTACTTTGTTTATTAGTTAAACAGTTAAATCAAATCTAGGTTTTTATCTCAAGCCTTCCAAAAGGTTTCCACTGCCTACTTCATCTGTAAGTTTTTCCCAAGCACTTTTTGTAAAGTTCATGAATGATTCAAACTCGAAAATCTCATAACTCTTCCAATTGAAATATTCTATCAACGTTTCTTTGTTATAGGGCGATTGTATGTGCGGGGGACCTCCTAAATGTTTTAAAATTAAATATTTGTTAACTCCTTCACGTTTACCTTCTTTTATATTCTTTAATATAGTCTCCAGTTCTTCGTAATACGAGTATATGTCGTTAATTAAATCAATAGCTTTTCCTGAAGGATTTGCAAGTGCTTTCTTAATTTGATAACCTAAACCTTCTACGTCCAGTCCTTTCGACCTATTCAATTTCATAATAATACATATAAAAATAACATACTTCATATTTTTATGTAAATTGATAGCAATGCTTCTTCCTTGATTGTACGTTATAAGTTTTAACGTTATATAATACATACAAGTAGATTAAGCGATAAGATAGAACTGATCGTATTGATTATACTTAATGCATAATAAATAGGGCAAACTACTTAAAAAACATTGTGTAATCTTTTTCAGTTCAAAACTTAGTCTTAATAAAATACAATTATTGGATAGTACAAGTACACATATACTAGCACACCTACCGTAGAGTCCCGCTATTCCGAACAGAGTTCAGAAAAAATACCTATTTCTTTCAAATTAAAAACAGGAGAAATTAAAAAGACGTTCGTGAAAAAAGTTAAATAGAGACATACATAAAACCTAACCTTAATGAAAATACCTAAAATCAAATTGGAATAAAAGCTGGTTTTTCGTTCACGTTTTCCATCCATTTTGCGGGAAGGAAGCTATGGCAACAAGCACCCGGTTAAACGGATGTCGGGTCCTTCAGAAAGAAGGAAGGATTAGAATAGCTACGCACTAGTAGTGTTGTTGCCACCTGCCAGTTGCTTTCATCCGTTTTCTCCTTCTTTTTCGTTATCTCGAAGGAATTTGTTTTTCTCGATCTTTTTTCAAGATAATGCAAAAAACAAAGAAACTAAAAAATCTGAATAAATATAACAGTGAACGTATACTAAGAGTAAAATAAAAATACGATTTTTTAAATTCTTTGTTTTTTTGCAAACGTTTGAAATCACTACTAGAATTAGTGTAATTATATATGTTATTGTAATCGTGTTAATTAAAATAAAATGTCAATAACCATTTTTAAGTAGTCAAATTAATGATTTTGTAACCTACTGACGGTAAAACCTCTTAGAGTTGTCACAATTGTACAGTGTTTGGACTTAATTTGCGAGGAATAATATTTAGAGTTCAGTAATTAGAGTAAAAATTAAGTAAATGTAACGATAAAAAAATGTGATTTTGTAGCACAAGGGCTAGTTGGTGATTCATAGGAGAACCATTAAGCATGTAGGTCGTGTGAGTGTGTCTGCGCGTGTGGGAGCGAGGGTCGATTTTATGACTTAGAGCGCATGGATGTTTGTACAGACCACGGATACTAGAATACATTCTAGTATCCGTGGTACAGACTATAGCACACTATTAAGAGAGTTTCGACGTCTCAAGGAAAACAACACTTGTACACCTACAAAATACATATGAACACTCTGTACAAATTTTTCACTTGCCTACAAGGCAGCAGCTGTACAGAATTTATTAAATATTGTGTGTTGGTTTAGAAAAATGGAGTTTTACCAAGTACTTTCAGTTTCTAGTGTAAATCGTAAAACTAAACAACATAAAACCTATTTTACTAGACGTTATTTTAAAATAATTATATTTCATTTTAGTTGTAGAACATACCGATCTATAAATAATACTTACTTAAGGCTAATTTAAATATTTTTCAAATCACCTACCTGTATTGTATAACTTTACAAATATAGAATTTAAAAACAATTGTTTAGATTCATCAAATCAAGATATTCTGCATCATAAGTCTGTTGTGCAACTACCAAATTAAAGTATAAATGTTATCACGCAATCTTATCGATTAAATAAGTTCTGCTATCTGATTTAAAATCTTTTTTTCGTAACTGTTGGTAAAACATTGACAACTATTTCGTTTTAGAACTTCATACAATTTATTTTATAAAATAATGTTTCTATATTATATGAATGTAGATATTTAATATATGTCATATGCATATTCAAAAAATAATAGTTGCGTACATTGACCCCAATACATTCACATTTAATACAAATAGGCTTCGAACACAATATCTATGAAAACGAAATTTGTATTATTTGTTTACAAAGTGCATATATTTTATTGGGACATTTTTCAATTATATTAAATGCAATTTTTAACCAAGTAATTGATTAATGTTAAAAACAAATTCTTATATATTTGACGGTAGTTTTTACTTTTTTAGTTTTGTATATTTAAACCGCAAAACATTAAAAAATCTAAGTAAACAAATTTGATTGCTATAAATGAAAAAAAATATATAGCTGGTTTAAAGAGAGTTAGTTTATTAAGAAGGAATGTGTCGTCATCGTTGAACATGTAACTAAATTTGTTTACCACCCATTACAGCTTAAAATAAAAACAAATGTTAATTTGCAGAAACGTAATGGTTTCTTACAGTAGTTTCAAGTTTTGATCTTATTATTTTTCTCAATTTATTTCATATTATTTGTACTTTCACAATTCCAGATAACAAATTATTTCATGTGTTTATTCATAATAACATTACCCAGTTTCAAAAAAATAATACCATAAGCCATCAAATTGAGGAAAAACAATAAAGAAGAAAAGAAGAAAAAGACACAACAGAAGGAACAATAAGTACACGCTTATAATTTGTAAACTAATTTCCACCTTATAATGTTTGTATACTTAAAACATATATTACAAAATAAAATTAAGTTTTTCATCAGTAAATAAATCACTTTCCGCTTTAAAATGATTAATCATCAGTTCACGAAATTCACTCACACTGTCTTATAAACGGAATAAACGTATGAATAAGAACAAATACTGTACGTACAAATAAATAGGTCGTAAACTTCTATTCAGCTAATTAACGTTAAACGTTATTATGCCCTCCTTTCACTTTCCTTTGCAATCTTTCTTTTTCTTTTGCTCTTCTAATTTGTAACTTCCTAAGTCTGTTTTGCTGTTTTGCAAATTCAACTTCTTCTCTAACTCTTGTTCTCTCTTCTCTTCTTAATTGTCTTCTTTCTTTTAGTTCTTGCTCTTTCCTTTTCTTTTCTGCTCTCAAATCCATTTTGGCCTCTCTCCTCTGCCATTCGATCTGAGAAATTCCCAAACCGTCCGGCGTAGTTACTTCATTAGCTTTTCTATATTTTTCCCTCAGTTCTTTGGCAAGATCTTCTATATCTTCCCACATTATTTTCGTCGCTTCTACAGTCCTGTGAAATTTTAGCACGTAAGGGGACAACCAGTTAAAGTGCAATATCAGTTCAGTACAGTTCAGATGATCTTGACAGTGCAAAGGACCACCGGCATTTTTTATTTTATCGTAAATATCAAACGTGTACTGGTATTCAAGTTTCATATCGCGGTGTAGTTTTCCGAGACCGATGTGGTATTCGTTCACGTCCGACATCAGCGCTTCTGTCGTTCTATTTGGATATAAAACGCTGTTTTTAATGTTTTCTCCTAAACGAAGAAAGTCCGTATCATTTAAATTAATACCTTCATATAACTCCGTGTTGTTTGTATCGAAAGCACCACAGATCGTAAAAACAAAAGACATTATTATTAATAACTTCATTGTGCCACAAAACTACAATTAATTATCATTTAAAATATAATATGTATCACAAAGTAATCATATCCATTAATCAAATAACTAGGCCTATGGAACAATCAAACTGATCTAGATTGGATATAAATATTTATGAACAATAAAAATAGCACAAACCTTCTAGAACCTTCTATGTGCCCAGAATAAGCACGAAAATACACTAAATATTTCTCACTACAAAGAACTAGTTTTGACTTAAATTTAAAAAAAATTTCGCCTATAATTTAAATAAATATAATTGTCTTGATTTAAAAATCATAAATATCAAATAATGTGTATTATTAACACATATAAGTTTTATGTCTTATTAATTACTTCACCATAGGCTATTTTAAATTTTTTTTAAACATTTTGTGTGTTTTATTAAGCTTAGAATTGGTTGGAGCTCGATACATAAATGTGTACTAACATAGAGGTGGCAAAATATTTGTTTTCTTTGCGGAATGTAGGTCTATGTAAGGAATGTGTAATAATTGGTTGATCAGGAACACATTTTAAATTAATTATACAAAATAAATATATTTTACTATGAAATTAAAATCTTTAAAATATTGTGAAAACCAATTTGAGCGTTTCTGTTATTTATTTATAAACTAGCTGTGCTACAAAATATATGGTGTATGTATAAAATGCTAAAACTGGGAAGTAATGAACCGATTTTGAACAGAGTTATTTATATCCTTTATAAACCTTATACATAACGTTAACAGATATACAAACGCACGGAACTCAGAACACTGGCCCTCCAGTTACATAATGCCGATCAGAAAGGGTTATGTTTTATTTTGTTCAAGTGTGTCAAAACTTATTCATTTTTTACTTATAGCAGCACAAAAATAAAATTGTATATTACTCCTGAAAATTTGAACTGATATTAAAAATGTTTTCACATTTAATTAGTGAGCAAATTATTTAATATTTCCAATTACGAAATATATTGAGCTACTGTAAATTGTATAACAAATCATTTATACCTTTGAAATTTGAACTTTTTATGTCACGAAAAGAGAAATCTGTATTGTGAAAACATTAGAAGTATGGAATCGATATGATCTAAGATAGAACATAATGTAAATACATTTTTTGTATTTATTTTATGTATGTATGACATTTTTTATTTTTTATATTTATACGTTCATAACTTGCTGACGGCAACTTGAATACAAACTTTCAAGACAATCTGACGGTTAACAAAAAACTTGATAATTTTTGCGGGTACAATTTATGAATTCAACTGGGTTGGTTTATTGTGGGGTAACTCTTTTAAAGCGTTACCACACTGGCAAAGAGTACTTCGGATACTCGTTTGAAGCATTTTTTAAATCGAAGTTGTGCATCTAAAGTAATATTTAAGTAAGTTATATGATACTGGATGACCCATTAGTAAACAGCCAAACTGCGGCAAATGGTTCTATGGGTCAAAATAAAGAGAAAATCAAGAATAAATGTTTTTCCAGAAACGCTTTTTTCCAGATTTCCACTATTTTGTTTTTGTTTTACAAAATAATTTATCTAGAGAAATGTTTGACTGATTGAGTTCAAACGTAGCATAAAGTTTAACCTAATAACGATGTACCTCAAGAAAAATAAGCAATTATATCAAATCATGCGTTTCAAAATTTTCGGCTGTTTGAAAATTTCAAACCTAAATTACTCAAAAACCGTACATTTTAAGAAAAATGTCAAGAGACGTTTTTTGTTGTCCTTTTGATTTCCTAATCGGATGCTGTAAATGCCAAAGCGATCGGATGAAGGATAATAGTTAAGTTATGTCTAATCATTGTGCAACCCGGCGTCATATACCAACACATTAAACATAGCAAGGTGGGTAAGTAGGCCTACGCTGTTATTATAGGAAGTTTTCTCTTTCCATATGATCACCTCCTGAATTATCTCCGAATTTACAGAATCCCCCTGTGTTAGCAGTTCCTCTGTTCTGTCATCATCAAATTAATCCTTACTTATATTCTAAGAGTATAAGTAATTTACGTTATCACAATTGTAATTACATAACGTAAACATTCACATGGATTGTACGTAACCAGGTGTAGATTTAAATCGAAGTTTATTTACCGCTTATTCTTCAAATGATGCTCCACAATAATATATCTATTTTACACTGCCATGTCTTACAAGTGGAAAAATACAACTTATATAAATATTGATATTTATGAAACTAGTGGATGAATTGAAACAAATATTTTTTGTGCATCCTTTTGCGTTAAAGAATACCTTCCAACCGACTTTTATCATTCAGGCATTATAATTTTGAGATCTAGTGAGCCATACAGAGAAAAAGCTAATTATTAAAGTGTGATTGTGTAACAGTCTGCAGAAATTTATAAAGTCATACATACCAATTTATGAACGTAACAAATAAAAGATTTGTTTTATCGACGTTCAAACGTTTTATGGCACTTCTTCGAATAAAGGCCTAGTATCAACAAGTAATACTGTTATGTGAGAGTATTCTATTTACTACAATATGCTTTGTAAACAACTGGCACTTATTACAAAATTGTTATGTCGCTTTAGACCATAATATTTATACGAACGTTTACATTATTTTGAAAGAAATACACCTGTAAAACATGGCATAGGCCTATGTCCTGAAACAAGAAGTGGGCTATAACAATTAATTAATAAAACAATTTAAATGAACTTGACCATCGACCGTTTGGATAAGGTTGATGTAGTTGATAAACACTTGTTTCAAAGAACGTATATGCACATACTCTACATTCGATTCCACGTTCACCATGCAGTACAGAGCTTACGGGAGAATAGACATGCTACTACCATTACAGGGAACATCACGTTTATTGTCATGCGGGTTGGTTCAACTGACCAAGCGTAGCATGGGAGTTGATGTTTTTTAGTTGGCTAGTATAGCTGAGACTGTCGTAAGGATAACATGGTTTATGGGCGCTCTGTACTGCACGGTGAACGTGGAATCCAGTGTAGTGGTGGTGAATTTTTGTGATTCACTCCCAAACTTGCTTTAGCTTTTAGGTTGTATTTAACTATTTGTGTGTCTGTAACTTCTTGCGAGAAAAGCTTTTGAAAATTCAGACTTATCAAAAGTTACCATGAGACAGGCAAGGCTTTATATTCCATTGAAAATTCTGTTGCTAAAAATATTGATTGGTGAACGTGGAATCCAGTGTAGCTTGTGTAATCTGTAGCTTCTTTTTCTCACAAGTTGAAGAAACTGTGTTTTCACACCGAGAGGTATCGAAGTATTATTACAGCTCCTTTTCGGGCAACCCATCATTTTGTAGCTTCTGCTTAAGAAAGGGTGTGGAAAGAACTTTCCAAAAAACGTGGCCTACTCCACAAAGGTTCAAGCTACAGGTAAATGTCTAACAAGTGAAGTGAAATCTGGTTCATAATAGTATAAGTGTTCACTTGTAAATACTTGTGATTTTGAAAACAATTAAATGTTTAAAAAGTACAAGTTTGTAATTTGTTTCTGTAAACGTACGTACAACATTTCTTGGTATACAAAGGTAACATAAAATGTAATATTGTGGTTCAGTTTGTCAATTTTGAGGTTACGGTATTTAAAAAAATTACACAACCTGTCACAGAGAACACAAATAATGAACACAATTTATCTATTAACATTAAAGTATATCATTGTAATTTTTGTGATAAAACAAACGAAAAGAAATATGATTTTGTTTGCTACTGTAACAAGAATACTCGGTTTTCATAAATGTTAATTTATGGGGGTTTAACAACATTAAACATTAGCTGACATAATTTCATCTACGAATTCATTGAATTAATTATGAAATAACAATGAATTAATTCACTATGAATTAATTCTAATTATCATTAGAATTAACTTTACCTACTTTTGTAATATCATTCGTACACGTAGAAATTAATGTATTTTCTTTCTCAAGAATACTCAAGAATAATACAATTTCTGTCTTTCTTTAGAATAACTCATTATATGTTAAAACTTTTAATTAAGAAAATTATGTTAATATGACAATATTATAGTAGATTTGTACCTGCTGAATAATCATTATTATACTATACTGACCTATAATTACAAATTTTACCATAGGCTATCTTTTCATTTATATAGTTTTCAGAATATTTTGTAGAAAAAGTGGAAATAGAGGGTGTGAACAACTTATTTTACAATAGAAGCATACATTGCTGAGATTAACAATTACCAAAAGTCCATACAAACTTTTGTTAGATTTCTTTTTAATATTTGGGGCCGAAATATTTCAACCAGCCTCTGGGAGATATAGATGCGACAGATCATAAAATAATATTTGTAAGAAAATAGGCAAGAGATTGGTATTAATAGGCAGTTAGACTTGGTATACGTTTTAAAAATATATTATTATGTGTTAAATAATGTAGTTTTGTGAGCGCTTATTTTGTAGCATTTGTAAAATTTTGTTTTTCTCTAAAAGGTACTATATAGTTACTCTAAAGTCTAAAACAACATTGTAATTTTGTTCGATGTATTTTAATCCAGTGTTTTGTTCTATTTTAATAAATTAGAATATTTCCTAGCCTTAATCTTGAAAGTGTTGATATTCGTTTTTAGATGTTTTTGTTAGCATTTTTTCTACATGGATTCTATTCTGTTTTGGTTAGTAATCTTTATAACCAGATGGAGATGTATTTGATTTTTTTAAGTAACGCTAAGCTCTAATTTAAATTTATTTATCTTTTTTTTATTTAAGTTTATTATCTTTTAAAATTTTGCAGTGTTAAGTTTTATATTTTATGATTCTAAACACACAATTAAAAAAAAAAAATAACTTCAAAAGCTCTTCTTCACTGTTTTTAAATGTATTGAAAATGTCGTTCCCTGCAGAAACGAAACAAGTCTGTAAGAAGTAGTTGATAATTTGTATGGGCTGGAAACTATCAATTTTCGTTTTATGTTTACAAAATCTGTTTTTTGTTTTGTTTACGTTATTTATATACTGTGGGTGTTTTAGGTCTAAAATCCCACTTCTATGTCTAAAATCCCGTCTAAATTATAAACTAAAGACAGATGCATTGCTCTTTAAACAGCTCTTTAAACTTTTTCATATTTTTTAGTAATTCTTTTTAAAGCGATTTAAAACTAGGCTACGTTTTAAAAATGTCATAATGTTATTTTCTGAAATTATAATAATACATAAATAATATTTATATCCCAATTTTGAAAATGTTGAATTTTGATTTTTGTACATAGACATAAACGTACATAATCTAAACGCTTTTTGACGTACCCTCATCTAAAAAAAATTAAATTAAAATACGCAGATTCAAAGAAAATCATTTATCTTTTATTATTTTAAATGTACAGGGTGGCTTTGGAGCAGAAGGGTAGAGGTTCAAGGTCAATGATGTTTGTCTAGTAGCGAAAAAATGTTTATTCCAAACAATGATATGTTAAAGACGTTTGGCATTAAAACAAAAATTATTTTGGACAGAAAAATGACATTGTACATATTTTTGGAACATCTATATTCTGGCTAACACTTTTGTCACACTCTACAGAAAGCTTAATCAGAGAATTATTAAATAATCACCCGAATGTTTATTTGGAATATGAGCTGAGATACAGGATTTCGATACTTTTATACCACTTAAGTAGATATATTATATACAGGGTGTCTTTCTTAAAAGGGTCACCATTGGTATCTTGTAAACTATAATTCTGACAGTAAACTTTAAATGGGGAACCTTTCCTTGTTTTTTGAGAAATAAAAAAGATGTAGTTAAAGTATTTGTAAATTGCTGCCATTTTCCAATATGGCGGTTAACTTTGGAATTTCTTAGGTAGGAGATAAAAACGTAATTCCTATTTAAAAGGTGCTTGAAATGTAATTTTTTTCTAAAAGCTTAAAATTAAAAATGTAATAATAATATTTTAACAGACGGTCGAGACTTATCGGTGACACTTATAAACTGAATACATACATGCAAATAAAATTATGTTTTAAAACTCCGTACTTTTATAGTGGGGTTATAACGGGGTTGCTATAATATTATGGAATTATTTCTATATATATTGAAAATTTGCTTTGTTTAGAAAAGAATTGTTCAGTATTTCGCAATCTGATTTTGTTACACACATCAATTGCCCACCTTAAATGGTCTCCATTTAAATTTTACTGTAAAAACAATAGTTCCGGTAAGGAATGTGAAAGGAAGCCGAAACCGTAGTGATATTACTGTGCCCAAGAGCCAGTAAGGTAACGGGCCTGCAACCATTTTGGGGTTACTGGGCAAGCTGTTCGCAGTGTGGTACCAGGGCTATAGAATACAAGGGCTGGACCAGTCCGCCAAGGAAAGTGTTCCCGCCACTGCCACTGTGATGACGTCACGGTGGTAACACCTGCTCCATTCCCAACGCTTCTTATAAGTATTTCTGCTACAATAATTTCAATTTCTTAGCAAAGCTGTAACATTTTTATGATACGCTCTTCTTTAGTTTTAGTATTGACACTACACAAAGCAATAAGTTGACTGTAAACAATAATTAGTCTAAAGATATAAGCAGAAGACAGGGTTACAATAAAACTAACTGATTCGTAGGTAATAAACCGATGTGGTGTAATAATGTTAGCATACTTTTAGTTTGATTCTCTGAAACATTTCTGAAAACTAAATACGAAATTTAACAAAATGTGCCACATTATTGAAAATAAACAGTTGTATTTATTATAATAAACCACCAAAACTTGAATGTCATACTGCAGTTTAATAAAACATGTGTACTACTTATAAAATAAATCACATAAAAGTTATAAATACTTACACATAATGAGTAGCTTATATGCAGATATGCTCATGACATAATAATTACTGCTGAAATAAAATATAAAAAAAAACTGCTTTATAGAAATTTTCCTTCCCTAGGCCTTAGGGAATAGTTAATTTAATAGTTGAATTTAAACAATTGAACTATTTAAATTTAAATTTAAATTGATACCGAGCAATTTAATTTAGTCTAGAAGTTTAACTTAAGATTATATTTTATTTTTGTCATCAATAATTTTATTACTCAAAGAAGTGGACCAGCCCTTGTATTCTATAGCCCTGAATGCGTCAACCTTGTTCTCTAACAACCTTGGTATTGCACCACTCGGGCCTCTCGGTGCCTGGGTGTCGCATATGTAGAGGAAAGGCTTTTTGGGTTTAGAGTATATGCTAAATTTATATAACTAACTACTCATCCTCCTTGAAACTGGATGAGTGTCGGCGGTGAACCTTTTGGTCTACGCCGGCTCAGTTCAAGATCAGGTGTAAAACCATTAGTTTGTGAGATCCTAATGATGGCACACATAAAAGATATAAAGATGTACCATGATATGATGGTACCCTGTATAAACTATAAAGAATATTTATAAGAATACCAGTATTTATAAGTATACCAGTATTCACATTTATAAGGAGTGAAATGTGAAAACCTGAGAAAGCCCAAATGAGCAGAGAACAAAATTAGTGACATAAAACTTGAATGATTAAATAATATAGTACTGAATGTTGTTTTTGTGATAGTGCATTAGTAAGCACCCGTGAGAAATCACAGGCAGATTAATTAGATACACAGCAGAAATACATCATTTAAAAAAATACAATTTAAAACAATAAACATGATCTAGGCCTACCTTACTATGCTGTGGGATTTTTAATTCAGTGAATGTGTATAGTTATAAGAATTATACTCATTCACAGAATTAAAAATCGCCAAGTAATAACAAAGTACAGTATTAAATTTAATGGACCTACATGCGATGAACATGTACAGCTATTTTCAAACAGTCATAGTTATATAAACATGAAATGTTTTGAGTTTAGATGTCTTTGAAAATTTATATATTTTACAATCCTTTTTGTTTACTTAGATCTTTTAACATTGTCCATGCCTTTAGGGATTTTCAATCCAGGAACTACTGTACAGAGCATCATACTGTATATCATGGTGAACAAATAGTAAAGCGCACGCGCATTGTTGTATTGTTTGATTTATTGATCTTGTTTAGTGAGAATAAATGAAAATCCTTATGGATGGTTTTTGGCATTCTTTTGATCAAATTTGTAAACTTAACCTTAAAGTAAATTCTTGACTTGGTTTTGTTTTGAATTGTTTATGCTAATCAGATCTATAAATATGCATTTTTATCACTTCTATAGCAACAGCACAAAATTTAACCTAAAAGTTGTAAACACAGCCTTAAATGGTACTCATAGTTTGTTATTGAAGGTATTACAGCTGGAGGACGAAATCAGCTGTAGTGGTTAACGAATAAATCAAACAACATAACTATGCGTTTGCTCTATAATACTATTTTGTAACTCACGTGTACACGTACGTACACTCGCTTTTGTAGGAGTTGATTGATCAAAGTATTCTTTACTTGCTTTAAACAGCATGACGACTTGCCATCCACTGGAGCCTTTAACACACAAATTTTAATAAACAATTCCAGATATTTTTCTAGGTTTTGATGAGATATACGCGTCGAATTACAAATAAAGATAAAACGTATTTTGCAGGATATTTGACCTCACTTTTAAATTGCACCGATTTGGTTGATTGATTACTAGTTGATAAGATGTTAAACTTTATTGTTACGTAATGCAAAACAAATATTTGTAAACATATTTTGTAAATATTTCAATTAAATAGTTCCTGGTTTTTATTTGATTTCATAGCTGTAATAAGTAAGTTGATTGTTTTGTGTACAAAATGTTTATTTTACAAAGTGTTTGCCTTTCAGTTTTACTTTGCCAGTTCTGCCACGGCGATTCGTACTTTTCGCAAGAAGTAGACAAGAAAACCGATAAAAACACTAACGAAGGTGTTGCGATGGTAATGAAATCTCAAAATATGAAAAACACGATCGAGAAAGTCTCGGGTTACGGTAAGGATTTGATTACGGATTTGTACTTTTTTCTAGAGGAATTGAAGGTTTTATTAAAAGCTGTTGAAGAGGAAAACTTTGCTCTGACCAAATCACAACTTACAATTATAAAAGCTTTGATAGCAAATGGCGGACCTAGTCATTTAAAAGCAAAGGTGAAAAACGGTTTGATGATTGGTAAATACGGGTGGTCGAGTCTTGAACTAAACGATTTCGTTGAAATGTTAAAAGACACGAAATCTGTTTGGGAAACATTGGAAAAAACTGCTGTCGAGAAAAAGATTGTGTAAAGTGTTAAAAGAAAATGTTTCCTTCATTTTATCACTGTAAATATGGCATCATTTATTTAATTTATCAACCAGTAATATAATTTATTACAGTAGAAATGTTTTTGAAAATATTTTCCATATAGGCTAAATGTATTTGTAAATTCAAAAATGTAAATTATTTGTTTTAATAATTTGAGGAATAGTTTATATAACGATTCAAATTAGTTTGAATAAAAAAATAGTGAAAAGTATTGATTTTGAAAGAATTTTCTCTCTATTATAAAAACAATTAATGTCATTCACTCAAAAGTTCTGGCATTGGCTTCGTGTTTTAGGCCACCGTTAGTTACTACCATCACTCCACCTCGATCCAAGCGCTTCTGTCCTAATCAGTCTTCCTTTCCATGAAAATATCAGAACATACAATAATCCATTTGCATTTGCTTCACCTCGAGACGCCGCGAGGCTTTGTGAGAGAAACGAAAAGAGTCTGTAATATTTAATTTAAAATATTGAATGTGCATTAATTAAAGAGTGTGCAAAACATACATCGAACTCAGGGAGTGGAGACCTTGTGCGATTGTGTTAGTAAGACATTTGAGCGCGACTAGAATATCTATTGGAAGCACTTAAGATCTTATTAGCGAATTTCCATAGGAAAGATGAGCTATTGCAGTGACCCTTAGGTGAGACCTAAGGCCGATAGTAGTAAATGAGCACCTATCATAGTCCCCAGAACACGTTTTGGTGTGTTATTAAAAATGTTATATACGTATATGTATGTGCACCAGCGAGTACATAATATAGGCTAATAGAGAAGCTACTCGGAACGCAAAGTGAAGCCGGCTTGCCTGCCGGGTGTCGGACCAAGATGGCGGCGCTGCCCTAGTCCGAGCGTAACACGCGTTATTTCAGTTAGTTCATTACCGTTAGTCGCAGTGAGGGTAGATGCTGTTTGTTGTAAACCTAAGATTTCAACCTACACGAAATGGTAATTGTGCTGCATTTGGATGCAAGTTGTTTTCGAAGTAAGTTTAGGATTCTTAATAACTATAATAGTCTAAGAACAACGATATTGTTAGTAAAATGACAAACCATGTACTTGGGCAATGTGTAGGTATGGACTTATTTCCCAACACTTTACATTTTTCTGAAAATGAGTTGGACGATAATCGTTTTTGTTTAGTAATAAAAATAATAGCTGGAAAGTATTTTTCTTTAAGAATCCGTCACTACTGTAAGATTAGTAATGAAAGTCTGCATAAATCTAAGGTGAGACAACAACTAAATAAAACTGTAATTTTTTAGGGTCAATAAATATCAAATAATGTCTTAAAAGTATTTGGACTAAGTTATTTAATACCCATAATCTATAGTGAAACTTCTGTGTTGTAGACATAGAAATAAGTAACTAAAACAGTGTTTTCTTCAATGTAATTTAATTAAGTATTATTTAAATCAATGCACTATTATTACTAATTCCAGCTAAAAAGAATCGTTGATTTATAAATATTTAACATTTAGTGTATTCTATTACGTAGCAACAACACGTAGCCAGGCAGTGCAATGGTATGCGGCGATAGTGAAATACAACTTTCCCACTGACAAAATTTCTCTGACAAAAAAATTAAAATTTTTCCAACAGAACAACTTTTTCATGTCTGTTTTTCAAAAACAGAACTACTAGTATGTAAAAACAAATTTTTACTAGAATTAATAAAATTATTATTATTTTTTAATTATTACTATCGATATCCTCAGACTCTATACTATATGCATGCAAAATTCCAACAATATTCTTTAACTATTACTGTTGATAATGACGGTGTATTTGTCGCGGAGTTTTACCGTGAACTGAGCTCGATGGTCGTAGATTTCAGGATGTATGTCGGACCAACATGGCGGATTTGGCCTCACTTTTAATGCATGGGATATATTCACATGTCTTCTCTATTCTATTATGTACTCGCTGGTGTGCACACTAACGGCCGCATTTAAGTCCGATTTGGTACTCAGGTTAGCTGTCTAAATAGCTCAGTTAGCCAAAAAATCCAACAACCTGAAGCTCGTTTTTTGACTGGAAGAAATTATTTTTTGAGATTTTTCGTGCTAGAATGAAACGTTTTTAGGTTTTTATCTAAAAAAAAATTTATTTATTGTTTTTAGGGGTTGTTATCACATTTTCATCCCTAGCAGCACGTAACGAAATGTACAACTGGTTTACTTTTTTTATGTATCGAGTAAGAAATAAATGTACAAAATTTCAGCTCTCTAGTTTTAAGGAAAGAATGTTATTTATTAACCTTATTTACTTTTCATATGTGTTTTGCAAGAAATAAATGTACAAAATTTCAGCTTTAAGGAAAGTAAACAAACAACATATATTGTTTTAGGGGATGTTTCAACCCTTAAAGGCCAAATATTTTAAAATCCTATCTTAGTGCGCCTCTAGCGCCTATGAGCAATATGAGTACCAAATTTCAAATTCCTAGGTGGTATGGTTTCTGAGAAACTGTGATCAGTCAATCAACGATCAATGAGTGGTATTTGGCTTTTATAAGTATAGATATATATATATATTTTATCGAGACATGCAATAAGATTTAATATCAGATAGTTTGTCTTAAGCAAGCTATCTATTTGAATCATACATTAAATATAATTTCTCCTTAGAAAAATATAAAAAATGGCGTCCCACAAGGTAAAATTTAGGGAAACTTTTATTTTTGATATGATATGATATATGTGAACGATTCGGAACATTTTGCAATATTCAGATGATAATACCGCAATTACAAAAGCAAGAAATCTGGTAGATGATACGACACTCTTGACAGAGAAAGATATAAATTAACTATGAAATTGGTTCACTGCAAATAGATTGATTTTAACAATGAAATAAATAAACTTATTAAATTTCAGTTTGTCAGAATAGATAACCAGAGGTTTAGTTTAGAGGGTACAGAATTTGTTTCTGTGGTTGTTTACATTTGTGTTGGACATTGACAATCATTAAAATTGGAATAGGCCTACCTATTTTAACATTCATAGTAAAAAACTTAATATATGTTTTCCAATGATGGTGTCAAGAAATTGAATAGATTTAAAAACTGAGTTATTAATGTTCGTTTTAGTTTGTTTTCAGTTAAACAATATTGCATTTTGCTATAGAGAAATGCGGTAGGATAAACACAATTAAAAAAATTGTACCAGGATAATGAACTTAAAAAAATCTTCGGTAAAGCCTATGTTTGAGGATTTTTTGATGGTAGGTGTTTAAGAAAGGTATACACAAATTTTCATAACAAGGTCATATGAAAATGTTAAAGAATTTTAAAATTGTGACTTTATGAATGTTTTTCAAATGCATTATTTTGGCTTAGTTGTAAGGTTTTTTTTTGACAATGTTTCTAGCTATAATATTTTTGTAAACTTTTAATAAATAAATACATTTATTTAAGTATTTGGTAAAAAGAGGAAAGCTACAACAATAACCATTAACTTTAAACAGTTCTGTTGATTTAAAATTTGAAATGGACGTCGGTTTTAATGTGGAAAATGTTTGAATCAAATATCATTTTCATTTGATATGACACTTTTTCTATGTATACTTCTAAAATTACTTCTAAGGTCAACATGGGACGTTCCCTGAAAGGGGCACCAATATTATACTTTAAAACATATGAAGCCGTTATGATACACTTCGTATAACCTGTACCATTAATTACACAATTAAAGTAATCAGAGCATGTATTAAGATTGAAAATAAGAAAATTATCTAGGTTTATGTATGTGTAATTTACATCGAATGCATTTTCATTTCGTTGGACGAAGTTAACATGCTTTGGGTAAGATTGTATGCCTTTGTTTATTAAATACAGTACACCCACAAAGTATCAGTACTTTTAATTATTTGTGTTTTTAGCTTTTGGTTTTATTCACAAAAATTATGTGATATTTAATAATTAAAAGTGTTAAATTAGCAATATTTGTATATACTGTTTTGTTTTTTAAAAAATCCTCTTGCTCATTTAATAATATTTCGTTTTGATATAACTTTGTGTATTAGAAACTCCTAGGTACAAGCCCTATCTTTAGGAAAATTCATTTAAGGCATTAATTATAACAAAACATAAATGTATTCCTTTAAAGTACACTGCTCAGCTTATGAATTTGTTTAAGTGTATAATAATCAGCTGTTTTCTAACAATTAATTGCTTTTATACCGTGGCAGTTCTATTTACCAAAGCAATAAATACGCTAATGAATGTTTCTAACTTCTGATAGATTTTTTAATACCTACTAAAAAATGTTAGTGAGTAATATTAAAAAAAAACCTAAAAAACACAAAAATGTTTAAACAAAATTTTAAAGACAGAAAACTAAAAGAACAAAATAAGAATTTTGAAATTATATTGTAAAGATATTAATAAAGATGTAAAAGTTTTAAAGACTGATAATTGACTACAATTTAAATTGGACATTTCAAAAATACAAGTATTGCTTTGCCTAACTTTAATCAGTTGATTTAAACATTATAATAGTGTATACACTTAGTTTTGAGATTAAGGCCAACTCTGTTGTAAAAAACAAATCCCAAAGAAAACTGGCATGTGTAAGAAGTATAGTAAGTAGAAATAACTACAGAATACGTTTTATGTTAATTTTTTTATTAAAGAGTGTTTATTAAGAGTTTTTTTTTTAGTTACTTTCTTGTAGTGAATTTACATACCTTTGTACTCTATTAAATACTGTGATAGGAGCAATAATACATAGGAATAGTCAGTTTATTTATTTTTAATTCGAATTTTTACAACAATTTATTGTTTGAATTTAGTATAGATCGATGCTAAAAAAGTAAATATTGATCATGATATTAACCAGCTGTGCATGTTAATTAAATTATAATAAAGAGAAAAATCAGTATATCTTGCACAAATTATATTTTATCTAAGTGTGTAAAATAATACAATTTTAAAAGCCTATCATAGTTATCAAAACGTAAATATGTAGACAGGTTTGAATATTATTGATATAATGTTGATTAGTTTCAAATGTACTCTAATATGGTAATCCAGACAAATTTTAAATATTCATTTTTGTATTAAACGTAAAATTATGTTTTGTGTCGAAATATTTGTAATTACTAAAGTCTTATTATAATATGGCTCAGCCTGACCATATAATAAATAATTCTATTGAAACAGTACAATTCCAGCCAGTGGGGCTTCGCCTTTTATGCCCCAGACATCCCTAGAACTGATTTACGGGTCCAACCTTTCAAGTAGATTGTTTCTATACATTAAAAATAGCAAAGGTTCTATTATTGAATCTTATGGAATACCGCAATGGACTAACGCCCACTCTAATCGGAGTTTAGAAAGCTGTTAGTTAGTTGCCTATATATAAAATATTGTATATACCGGTAGAAATATAATATTGACTAATTATCTTTAATAAATATTTTTTAAACTATCCTAGCGGTCATGCATTGATGAATTTATAATTACTAATATCTCCTATGGTTGAAATTTGATTAATTTTGATTGTAAAGTAACAAAATTCAACTTGTTTTTCACGTAATTAATTTATTATAAGTATGCAAATTCTCAATTCATATCTTGACGCGACGAGGAAAATAGTGGGAAAGGGCAAAGAGGAAGCTTGATGGAATTAATGATAAACACTTAGTAAACATGTGACATTCCTTAAAAGGAAACAATTCATCTATTGAATTGTAGAATAATAATTTAACAAATAAATAAAGATAAGTGATAATTCAATTTGAAAAATGGAAACAATGATAAGTACTTACTTGTTTGGATAATTTTTTGATTGTTTGTTAGTAGTTTCCCGTGCAGGGAAGTAAATGGATATTATAGCTCATACAGCCGTGAATGTGATACAAATTAATGAATGATTTCATTGAATTGTTTGATAAGTTTTGTATGGATAAATCATGTTTGTAGAAAAATATAAACACATGACCTACAAAATATATGTTTATATTCCTTGCAATAGCATATTCGGATTCGGATAAAAAGCTTAGAAACACAATGTTAGGTTAGACTTAGTTTATTTCACTTGTCTTAGCGGCAATATTTACACATAATTGGCATAGCAAACAACTGCATAAAATAACAGATAAAACAGCTGATGCTGATAACCAGCTTAGCAACACAATTTTTGGTCAGGCTTAGTTTATTTTATTTTGACTATCTTAAGTTCAATATACACACATAATTTTAATTTTCTGCACATCTATGGCACAGTACATTTCAAATGATATAAGCTTTATTCCTCTCAATTTAAAATAAATACTAAAAAATGGAACAACAAATTTCGATGTTCACGTAGTAAATAATGATTAAGACGAGTATAATGTTATTTTGAGATAATTTTTTATTTTATTTTTACTGTTTACATCTATTTGAAGATACGTTAAGATACGTTATATTTAAGATATTTGAAGATAAGTTAAAAAAATACATCATCACTGTAAATAAGCATATAGATCTAACGAAAGTAGAAAATAAAGTTTTTTTTATCTAAATTGTTTTTAAACTTTGGTATTCTAGTGTTTAAATGTTTTATGTTTGATATCGAATGTTTGTGCAGTGTATTGTGATAGTTGACATGTCATCTGGCATTGGATATTTGTCCTGTATGTGTTGTATTGTGGCAAATAAATAAATAGACATAAAGAGCTATGTAAACACGTTGACCGTCATAAATTGGCCTGGAGTAGTGTAATGTGAATACAAATTCATAAATAAGAAATTTGTATAATTTATTTATTTACCATGAATAAATACACATGGTCAAAAATAACAAACTAACTGATATAAAGTTTAGTTTATATCATCTTATCCTCATCACGAATGCCATTAACCTACTTTTAAAGATATTATGTAGGTTAATATAGTTGTGTCAGTATAATTTATTTGTATTATATAAAATTTTAAAGTTTCAAAGCAGGTCATTCCAGTTAATATCAGTTCAAACAGTTATATAAACATATGTGAATGGTTTATACAAATATTTTTTATAATGAAATTTATATTAATAAGTGGTTTACTGGTAGTTGCAGTTATACACGCAATAAATGTAAAAAATATTATAAAATTGGGTAAAAGATGCGAGGAACAACTAGAAGAAAGAAAAGGGGACGGGGACATGCTTAAAACTAATTTGAAAACATATCTAGATTATATGAAAGAAGTTTTCAAATTAATTGAACAGAACTCACCTGAAGGCGAGAAAGTATACAACGAACTTGAAAAGGACGCAGGTCCTCCTCATATTAAAATTGAAATATATAATGTGCTAATGGTGAGAGCTTTTAATTGGGAATTCACAGATGTTGATGAAATTGAGAAAATTGTCGGCGATACTAAAAACATGTGGAATGAAATCAGAGCCGCAGTATTGAATAAGACAATGAGTGTGCAATGAACGTTGGAACAAGAAGGTAATTTAAAATGTTTTGGTGTTTAGACGATTTTAAAATTTGTAAACATTTTGTTCCTTAAAGATTCTTTAAAGAACAATAATTTGTTGAGAAACTATCGTGACAGACTGATCCAGGCTTCAAATTTTATATTGTTAATAAAACATATTGTGTTTTTTAATTGCAGTACTAAACAAATCATTTGTTAAAATGTCTACTACTCATAGTTTAACAATATAATTGTGTTCATTTCATATTTAAGATGGAACATTTTATAAATAATTTAAGTAGCACTTCTTATGCTATTGAACAATACTTAATTCTACTAAACAATGATACTTGGTAGAACTTAGTAAAATTCTGTAAGTATGTTTGAGACTTGCTGGTCGCAGTTTCGCCAGTTAATGCATTTACAAATGAAATATCTAGAAGCAAACAATTTATGATATTTAAATACACATTTAAATAAACATCTTAAATACATATATTTAAAAAATTAATATAAGTATGTATTTTAAGATTTTCCATGTTAATATCAAAGATAGGTATTTCAATAATTTAGGAGTGATGGAAATTAAATCATTTAGTTCAGACTTGAATCCTAATGTTACGATTCTTTATCTGAGTGCCAAAATTAAAAACAATTGATATGACAGAAGTTCGGGAAAATGCCACTGTTTTTTTGAATGATTAATTGGAATTGTACACACTAATGTAACTTTCGTACACAATATGACCACAACCCTTAACAATTTAACAGCCTTTTACTTGAAGTTTATTTGGTTAGCCAAGTAATTCATTATTATAAATATGTACAGTATACGTTGTTTGCTTTTAGAAATTTCTTAGCCTGTATTTAGCTACCTAACTTACTAAACCATGGTCAGCTAGTCCAACTATATTTGTGGATATACGGTAAGTATTGTATGTTATGTTTCAACAATACTGTTGAATTGAGTATTTCCTATCATTTTATAATTGCATAACTGAATTGTAAATATTTTTATAGCACCATACTATAACATAGTTATTTAGTTTATATAACCTAGAATACAATTAAATATGACTGTGCGGTCATTTAAAACATTTGTGAAAGTTATATATTAAGACAATTCCCAATACTGTAAATAGCTACTAGTATTTAAAATGACTATTACCTACCCCTCAATTTACACAAAATCCCTCACTTAGCTAGTATAATATATTGAATGATACAATAATATTTACAATGTTGTGACATAACTGGATGTTATTACGTAAATTATACAATAGTATAATACATTTAATTGTATTATTTTGTTTGAATCAAATTACGTATAAAGATATATAACACACAATATTACATAAAATACACAATACGGTAATGTGATTCCATCTTTACAGCGACGTTGTCAGAACACAATGACAATTCAATGTTTACAGTTTAACTTATTTATCTAATATGAGACCACCAGTGTTATGGCTTTGTTTCATTACGTCATTAATTTACGCACTTGACCGTAAAAAAATGTTCAAACTGAGTAGAAAATTAGAAGAGCAAATCGACGAAAGAACAGGCGACGGTCAGAAGTTAATGAGTGGCTTAGTGAAATATCGTGATTATATGAAAGACGTTTTGGCTGAGGTAGTGAACAATACTGAAGAAGGAAGTAAGATATTCGCTTCTCTGGAAAAGACTCTCGGACCTCTTCACACACAAACACGAATATATAACGTTTTAATGACCAGAGCTTTTAATATTTCCTTCAGTGATGTGGAAATGATTGAAGAGATTATCGGTGAGACTAGAGATCTGTGGAATGAAATTAGACTAATTGAATCCAATAGAACTCTAGAAATACTTTAAATAAGACTATTTAAATGATAAAATTACTCTGTACAGTTTGTTAACGGACATCTTGAAACGGTTTCATTATTTTGTACGTTTATCATCATGTATTTAAGCTTTGTGCTTTATTGAATACAATAATTTCTGATTTTTAATAATATAATAATAACATAATATCCACTACATACTGGTCAGTAAATTGCGTAAAAAAATGTGCTTATTTATTAAACAGGGAGCTGAGAAACTTTTTGCAGAAAATTTGGTTCAATACATTAAAGAAAATTCCTTTTACGATGGTGAACAAAGAATTAATGACTAACTTAAAAACAATACGAGCTATGTAAGTTTGCAGAGATTTTGCAGTTATATGCAGAATGCACAATTTGATATCGGTTTATGAACTAAGAAACGTTATATCATCGACAAAATTATAAAACTAGGAATTATTTAATAACTAAAAAATCATAAATTATTCTTAAGTTATGAATAAAATTATTAAATATTATTTACCATCTTAGATTTGAGGTTATGTTTTTTGAATCTTAGGTAGTTATCAAAAAGAAATTATTAAATGGGTAGAGGTAGAAATTGGATTGGCGTGCGACGCATGCAGTATTATTCCATAATAATATTATAATTGCAAAATAATACATAGTCATTTATTACATCTTATTAACTTGTTAAGATTTTCTCTGTTTATTTACATATTTGCGATTCCAACAAACTCTATATATATGAAATCTACTGACAATTTTTATTAATATTATTTTTATAAAAATATTAATATAGAATTTAAATAATATATGATTACTGTAAAACTAATTAGGCAAGCTTAGTCACATATGATTTTCACATTGTTTCATAGATTCCATTATAGATTATATAACACTATAGCTACACCAAATACGGTGTTACATGTTGTAAGGAGTACTTATATATCTTACGTAAAATTGAGATAAATTATTGATGGTCAAAGAAAACTAAGAGTTGTACTTATTCATAAATGCATCATATAAGATTATAAACGAATTACATTATTTAATTTAAAGTATAACTAAAATATATACAAGGTACACCCAAATATATAATTTCTGAAACATTTATTTAAGCTAAACATTAAAATATCAAGAAAATTATGTTTAAAAATTAAATAAGGGTTATTTTCAAACTATGATTTGACTGTAGAAGACTTCGAATTCTATTAATGTAATGAATATGAAATTACAAGTGTTAAGTGTTCTTTGCGTTGCTTTAATAACAATCGCTTTGGATCCAAAAACTTTGATCGAAATGGGCAACAAAATAGAAGAGGAAATAAACGAAGAGAACGGATCGAAAGAGACGATAAACAAGAATTTCGCAACTTACAGAAAATATTTGAAACAAGTTTTAAGATTACTTAAAAAGGACTCTCCACAAGGGACGCTATTGTATTCGGCTTTGGAAGAAGCAATTGGACCACCTCATATCAGTATTCCTATTTACAATGTTTTAAATGTGTTGGTGTATAACTGGACGACTTTAGAAGCAAGAAGATTGGAAAAAGTAATCGATGACACTATCGATACGTGGAATGAAATCGAAAGTATTGTGGCAAACAAAACAATGCACAATGACACGTACGTAATACAGAGAAATTCGTCTTACATATCGTCCCCGAATGCGACTAATTTAACAATCAGCTATGTAGACACATCAGTGCATAACGTCTCAATGTATGTAATAAACGATACGGTTGCATACTTTATAAATGAATGAATAGTATCAAAATCAGCTGATCTATATAAATGTACGTTTTATTGATAAAATATAGTTTTATATTATTTTGGAATTGTAGATACTTTTTTGTTGCATGAAGTGAAAATAAACAAAGTGTCAAACTAAATTCAATTCAATCTATATTATTCTTAGAAATAAAAACAGTTATTTAATTCTTTGTACTTGCTGTGTATGTAGAGATATTATTTAAAAATGTAAAATATATGGCCTCCAGTTGGTGAGAACATACTGAAATTTAAAAATAGTTTAAAAGAAAGGAGAAAATTGTTTTAAAAAACTTTTAAATGGTTTTTTAAATGTCAATAAAATGTAAGATTTAAATATTTGTCCATTAAAAATAAATATTTCAGCTGATTGAAAACGTTCGGTTTTGGAACAATAACCAGCTGCTAAGTCTAAAGTTCTATATTGTCTATTTATAATTGGTTTGTAACAATTAGTATTTTTTCTAATTTTCCGATTAAATTTGTATTTATAAGTAGGTATGGACTTAATAAGTGATTTATAAACTGATTGTTATTTTAGATATGGAATTGAGTCTTTTAATTGTAAACGTTTTTTAAATGAGATGGTCGATTCCAGGTGATATTGATATTAACCTGCCTTCAGGACTGTAAGGCAAAACAGTAATTGCGATAGGTAGCAATGCTGATTTCGAAAAATAGAATTACGATAAGGGAATTGCGAGCACCTGTCTAATTTGTTTTCCCAAATAACAGCCCTCTAGATGGCAAATGACAAAAAATATAGTGTTGAAATGTTTTGAAGTGAATACCAATTACCATTTAATGGTCGAGGATCGGGAACAGCATTAAAGTTTTAGAAGAATTATTTTCTAATTTAAAGAGGAATTACATTTTAAGTTAAACTATTTAATTTTAATCTTGTCATCATTTATGTATTTCAAAAATATTTAAGAGTATACGAACAAATGCAATATATGTCACCCATTAAGGGTCTGCTGTAGTAGTGGCCATCTTGGAGGTTTATCCTGTAAGATCAATGTTAAATTTAAAACCATTAATTTCGTTTATTTTGTATCATAAAATTGATTGAAAAGTCTCGTTTTAACCACAGTCACGGTATTCGTTTTGTGTTTCACATTATTATAAATCCGATTCATTTGTCACGTTAAATTTACATTTTTAAGTACCAAGTTTGAACTTTTTCCTTACATAATAAAAAATTTACAATTAAAAATGAATCCCAAGCCGGATCCGCAATTTTATAAAGAATATTCAGTCTTTTTTCAGCACTAAATTACAAAAGATCGATTTATAAAATAGTTTTAAATGAGTTAAAGCGCTTAGCCCCAAGAAATGGCACCGTTTAGATACGGTTATAGAGTGAAGCGCTGGAGTAGCTGGTCGCTTTTTTTTACTGGAGCAGACCGTACTACAGACTTTGCCACCGACTGTACAGAACCTCCGTTCAGTCACAGATTTTGCAGACATTTGAGTGATTTAAACCAGCTTTTACTCTGATTTTGACCACTCAACTCAAAAAATATTACTTGTTTAGCATAAGCACTGATATCTAGGCTTATATCTGAAGTTTTGGAAATACTTAAATCAAAGTACTCTTTGACCATAGGAAAATAGTTAAGCACTTAGAAATCTGAAATCGAAGTACTTCTTTAACATTTGAAATTGATTAATTTTAAGTACTCTTTTCCTTTAACAATTTAAAACATTCAAACAGAAGACTTCATTTGAAAATACTCAATTCACAGTATTATTTGATCATTTGCAAATGATTAAGTCTAAATGCTGCTTTAATATTTATAAAACACTCAAATCAAAGAACTACTTGAGCAATTGGAAAACTCAAATAGAAGTACTGTTTGAACATTTGGAAGTACAAATTAATTGTAGTACTGCTTAAACATTGGGGAATTAGTTAGGTGATATAGTTAGTTTGAGCATTTGTAAAACGCAAATCGAAGTACTTAAACATTTTAAAATACTGAAATTAAAGTAGCCCTTTAACATTTCTAAAAATGCAAAATTCTCAAAATCCATAGTCTATTTTGCTTGTGTAGCCTGAGTAATCAAAAGTCTTGAAGTACAATTCACCACAAGCAGGTTATCAGCGTGTACTCAGAGTAAATTAAAACAGGATGAAGAAAAATAATTAATCCAGCTATTATCTTAATTTGAACTAGTGGCTTGTAGGGGCAATTGCCCCTATATATTGTAGTAATTTTATTAAGTAAATTGTTAGTCTCATGATTCACCGTAACTTAAATTAAAAATAAATCTAGTGAATCCCGGTGAAAAAATACAGGCGGATTAATTATATACACATCAGACATACATCATTTATACAAAATATATAGATACTACTGTATTTAAACAACATACTTTATCTAGGCCTACGTAACTATGCAGACGGGGATTTTTAACTCGGTAAATGTGTACAATTATAAAGACTATAAACGTGTAGGAATATTTGTTAAGATTTTGTGTATAAATATATTATATTGATAATAAAATAAAGTATTTATATAACAGTTTATAACCTCAATACAAATCTTATAACGTATTATAGGCTACATTAGTTCTTTAACTCATATTTATACAAAAAATATCTTCGCAATACTTATATTGATT
>JAGFPH010000915.1:108190-138707 GCA_018207615.1 Philaenus spumarius | reverse complement strand
CTAGTGTCATTCAGTGTTTGTACAAAAGGGTATGCACTTACTACAGCGAGTAAAATGGAACTTACGATTATCACTAACTCCATGTTAACACGTTTTATTTCCTAACTCAACATGATCTATACTAACTTTTGGTTTTATGTTCGTATACAGTTGATGCACTGTAATTAACCAAAATTAACTACAAACCGTGATTACATTAAGTCTAGATAAGAGTTATCAGTATTCTGATAAACGGGTTTACATTTGAGGTAAACATGTACTTGAAAAATAAGTTAATAATAATAACAATTCTTTATTTAGTCTTTAAAAAATATTCGTTTAACATTTTAAGACACTGGACAATTATTTTTACGAAAAACCTGAACGGTTGTCATCGCCTTTAAGACACTGGTCAAATGGACCGTCTGAAGGTTGGTAACATTTTATAATTATTTTCAGACTAGAGTGCTCTGCCCCTATTCGCTTTGCTCACTAACTCATGAATGACTCTCGGAAGCAAATGCAAACATAATATTGTTTAAATTTATATTTTCACTGAAATTACGACTGATTATGACAGACGGATTTGGTTCAGGGTAGTGTGATGGGGGTAGAGGTGTAGTGGATCCTGACGCATGCGAGGTAGGGTCAGATTTTTTGCGTGAATTACAGGATTTTTGTATATAATAGAGAAAAAGAAACACAATCGCTAAGTTGTAATTCCTATGTTAAGGTTTGTTTATAACATCAGGTGAGGCAGTTAAATGTAAACAAATTCAAATAATAAAGACTCAAATTTAATTGAATTTTTAAACTTAAATATAACGTGCATGAGTGAAAATGACTGGTGTCCTAAGAAACGTAATTGAAGATGTCATTGCCATTTAAAATCGTCAACGCTTCTTCTAGGCACCCTTTTTGGTCTTAAGGTGGTTACTAACTTCTTTCATTTCTAGTGGCCCACATAATCATTCCTGCATAGTAAGATAATCATTGGAAATAAATTATCTTCACCGGACAACTTATATATGTTGAATTGCCGCCCTTGATTCTTCCATTTTACACCCATAATAATTGTATTTAGTTGCGATTATATTACTGACTTCTTTTTTAAGACTTTATTTTCATTTATATCCATATATAATTTATTTGACTAATATTCAAGAAGAGGCCCACATATATATTGTTAATAGCAGGTACCCGTGGCTTCGATCGCAGGAATTAAGGGAACATGGAGTAAAAATATTGAGCTTTACCTTAACACGCAATTAAAAGAAAACAATTTCAGGTAGGAGCTCACTGGCCCAAAAACGCATATGAGTTTCGTACAAATCGATCAATGTTTCCTAATTAGGCCTGCGTACATGATCAGCTATGCGGCAGTAAGGTTTAAAAAACACCTTTTCCGCCAGTTTGTTATTCATAATTCCCGAACGAACGTGAAAATTAAATATCAGGGCTTAAGGTGCATTTTACGTATATGAGTACATTTTCCTCAAATATTTGATTTTTAAGACGCAAGTAATCGAAATGCAAATGTTTTTTCTTTCCTATTTATATAACTTAAGAGAAATATTTGCCAAGTTTCAGGTCTCTAGTTTCATGGCTGTGAAGGAATTATTATAAAGTTTTAAGCGTAATTATACCATTTATGCCATTTTCAGTATATTGTCCGCGAGAGGAAAGAAGTCCCCTGAGCTCTTGCCTATTCAAAAAATTAAAGGCGCTTATCTGAGTCGGCGCTAAGCGTTGCACACGGCATTCTGCGGTCACATTCACGTGGCAAAACATAAAATAGCCAATTGAGGTTTTACTTTATTGTAGCTATTTAATTGTGTTAATAGTGTTGAGAAAACCATTAAGGTTTGAAAAGCCTTCCAGTTTTAAAAACTAACTTTATTACAGTATAGGGTTACTATAAAAAAGTTTGTTATTAAGAAAGAAAATTGTTACTGTAAAATTTTGTACAGTTAGGCAGTAGGAAAAACCGTTATTGTATTTACAAGTAAGATTATATTTACACTTATGTACATAGTGTTTACAAGTTCTTTAATTATTATACAATATTAAATTATAAACCATTTTAAATTTAAACACAAAACTAGCAAAAGCTTGTTGATAGGCCTACTAAAAAAACTGATATACAGTAAATCCCTCGACATTCGCGGGCTTGGTATTCGCGGTTTTGATTATTAGCGGTCGCTAAAAAAAGAAAAACTACTGTATTAAAAAGAAATAAAGTACATGTAAAATTTGTACATTATTGCAGTGTTTGTACTGTAATAATTATTGTACGAATAATTAATTAATTAATTTAATTAAATTAATTAATAATGAATTAATTTAATAACATTGTATAAAACCCACGTCTTCAAAACACTCACAAATACAACAAAACATACAAGATGGGATTTAAAAAATCTTTACTAGCAAAATACACTTAAAGTTTTCAGAATAATTAGATATAAATAAATATATAATATTATACAAATAATTATAATCAAATTTAAACCTAGAGTAATAAAATTATTGATGACAAAAATAAAAAATAAAACATAATTTTAAGTTAAACTTGTAGACTAAGTTAAATTGCACAGTGTTAATTTAAATTTAAATAGTTCAATTGTTTAAATTCAACTATTACATTAACTATTCTCTAAGGCCTAGGGAAGGAAAATTTATATAAAGCAGTTTTTTTTATATATTTTATGTCAATAGTAATTATTATGTCATGTGCATATCTGCATATAAGCTACTCATTATGTGTAAGTATTTATAACTTTTTTGTGTGTTTTATTTTATAAGTATTACACATATTTTATTAAACTGCAGTATGTCATTCAAGTTTTGGTGGTTTATTGTAATAAATACAATTATTTTCAATAATGTGACACATTTTGTTCAATTTCGTATTTATTTTTCAGAAATGTTTCAGAGAATCAAATTAAAAGTATGCTAACATTAGTATATTGTATATTATACAAATAATTATAATCAAATTTAAACCTAGAGTAATACAATTATTGATGACAAAAATAAAAAATAAAACATATCTTTCCGTGGCGGACTGGTCTAGCCCAAGTATTCTATAGCCCTGCACTTAACGGCTGTTCTACAGGGATTCCACATTAGCAGAAACAAAACTATGGGGCGCGAAAGGTTTGGACAACGCGGAGCGCCTGCAAATGCCGTGCGGTAACATACAAACACTGCTGCATACCGTCCTGGCTCAGAGGACTTCTTTCCTCTCGCGGACAATACACTCCTTAGATTCAAGTAATCCAAATTCAAATGTTTTTGTTTCTTGTATCACATAAGAATAACATGTACCAAATTTTAGCTCTCTAGCTTGTAGGAAGTTAATGGAATTTACATTTATTGTATACAGTTAGCTACCCCACTTTAACCTCTTAAAAGTAAGTGACCGATATTCGAAGGGTTTACTTTTTATATATAATATTTATGAAATTACAGTTGTTTAGCTTCAAGTTAACTAAAATATTAAATATTTATTGTTTTATGAGTTGGTATCCCTGTTTTCTTAAATAAAATAATCACAATGCTCTGGCTATAATTTTGTATGTACCACAAGAGAACAATTTTAAAATATTTCAGCTGTTTATTCTCAAAGGAATTTTAGGTGTATTGTTTTAGGACAGTTACCACCTTTTTACTCTTAATTGTAAATAATTCAAACAATGTTTATGGCCTAAGCTCCTTCTTGTGCTAATTAATCACTTTGCCAAATTTGGTTCCTATATCAGTCAAAAGGTATGGGTGTGAATAGCAAACACACATACAAACTGGATCATACCCACTTACACACTCACACATACACAGACTTTTCTTTGGTTAAAATTTAAGAAAATTAAACAATTAAGATAAGATTCAAGTTCTTGATAAAACTTGAAAAGAGTTTTATATGATGAACCATTATAATATGTACAACATAACTAAGCAATGTTAATCTGGTACAAGTATGGTGTGGATTTCATCTTACTCATATTGTTATTTCATTCCTCTATTGTTTATAGTTTAGATGATACAGATCTAGTTCAATTTCTAGATAAAAAAATCTACTCACAACTTATACAACCGACGATTGAAGAACGTGATTTAATACTGCAGGAACTAGTAAATTATTATTTCTATCTTTGTGATCTTGTAATGTTATCGAAAATAGAACATACAAGTGTAAAAACAACTCTTGGAAAAATACATAGGGAAGGTGGACCTTATATTTTGAAGGTTAAGATTGATAAAACGCTAATGAAAGAAAAAGCAGGTTGGGACAAAGATATGCTTAGAAAACTGACAATGTTGTTAAACGACATTCGGCAAGTTTGGGCTAAAATTAATAAATTAAATTCTATACGCATTAAGTAATTTATGTGTAGTTTAAGGCATTTATGTGTACACGAGCGTTTATGTGTAAATTGAGACATTTATGTGTACACAAGTAATACGACAATGTTAAGCAAAATATCTATTATAATTGTTTTGTGTAAAAATATTGTTAAGTTCTTCATAATTGTATTGTAGATTTTTGTAAATTTTTTAAATTTATATATATATTTGTGAATGTTCAGATCCAATACTTTTAAGTATTTTTTCTGGTTCAAAGACAATTCACAATATTAAAATGTCCGAAACCCCCGAGTCATAATTACTTTTTTTCACTTGTCAATTTTTATCTTAAAAGGGTATTCATATTCTAAGTTGAAACTACAATACACGTTTTTCTCATGTTGAATATCTTAAAAAATCATTTACTTTACAATAAATCACAAGAGTTGAGTTTTTTCAATGACAAACAAAATAAGATTTTTTGCAGGTCAAAGAATAAGAATGTTTCGAACAAAAACTTTAACTACAATTGGATCTGAGCTAATGATCTAATCTTGTATTTGAGAAAGTACTAAGGGAAAAATAAAATTTTAAAAAACATTGTGGTGGCAGTATGAAAAACTAGGCACTTTTGGCCCATTTAAAAATGGTCTTTGGCCCAAAAACAATGCCTGCAGAAATAATGATAAGTTATCGTTCAGTTTTGTAACTAGTATACTATTTATTTATACATTTTATTTTTCATCATTGTTATTTATTTCACACATTTATAAACATCACAATAATTTGCTTAAAAGGGGGTAAGCAGGCATTGCCCATGCTATTCAAACGGAGATCTTACTCTAGTAGCCAGCTTAAAAACATCACAACCTCATAAAACCATTGAAGAAAGAACACTATTAGAATCGAAACCCCCATGTTATCAGAGGTAACACTTTTCAACAGTCGAAAAATGCTAGTTGGGGTCGAGGCCAACAGGTACCGCCAGCAGCATCGCCGCGCGGACTGTACCTTCTCTGTTGGGACTGTACCGTCGGTCGGTCACGTCCTCGTTTGTGAAGTTACCTCTAATGGGTCGGATGTTTGGAAATTTGTAATTTTTATTTGTGATAGAGAACATTAATTAACATTATTTTTTTCATTAGTTCTAAAATTAACATTTTACTTTTTAGTTTTAGTTTTAAAAATTCAGAAAACTCCGTAGCAATTTCATCTGTAGTCTAATTTAATTTATATAAAGCTAAAATTTGGAAAACCTGTTCTTTTAGTGTACTTTCAAGTTCAAAGAGTTTACCTGGTTTTAGAAGTGCATTTATATTAAATCTTTAACTTTAAATTTTGTAAATTTTGTATGCTTGGTTTCAAGAGATTTGTAATATTCTATTTGTGTGTATTTTGTTTTCCAATGTATGTATGTGTCAGGGGCGGATACAGGATTTAATTTTGGGAGAGGTCATAAGAAGTCGAAAACAATATTTCCGAGAATTTAACAACAACGGGTCTGGGGCATTATAATATATATTTATAAACTCTATGAAATAGATTTTTATTGCATTTCTAGGACATAAATATTGTCTTGAAAGAGCAGGAGTTTCTTGTAGATTAAAGAATAAAATTAACACTAATCATTGAAGAGTTAACAGGATACAGGAACGGTACTAAAATCAATAACTTCACAACACGATCATTAAATCAACTTTGTTTCACTAAATTTAAAACAACATAACAACAAGCTTTCACGTATTGAAGTCATAGAGTTCCTACGGCGGGGGCTCCGTAAAACAATTAGTCCAACCAATAGAGATTTTTTCTTTTTTATTGAATTTCAGTTTTAAAATTTGTTATAAAATAAAAAAAACATATCAGGCAAGGAATTTTTTAGCATTTTTTATAAACAAAAATAACAATATATTTTGACTTTTGGGATTTTTTGTTGATATTATACAAATTTATGCATGGATCACGATATTTCTAACGGAATATTTGTAGAGAATTAAAAACCTACAAAATGGTTTTTGAAAACCCCGATCGGACCGAGAAAAGTCGGAAAACGCTTAAAAATTACTATCCAAAAGTTCATATCTTTGTTAATTTATAATACTGTATTTATGGCAGATCTTTCGGAATATTATTGTTTAGTATGTGTATTTCAAACATTCGGAAGATAAAATTTGTCGCATTAATAGTTTTTGCACAATTGCAGTATAAACAATTTAGACAATTATCTTGCATAATGCGGAGGAGAAGAGAACGGCAGGCTGCGGTTTCCGACACTACCACTGCCTCTCTTGTAAATTTACCATCGGCGTCGCTAGCAAATTTACGCGTTTTGCGCTATGTTCTGAAGCATTTTTATCATACTTTATCAACCTTAAAAAAAATCAAAGAGATAGGAATTGTAGATTTTAATTTCTACTTTCAGAATCTGTTTGGTACATTTAAATCGGGCTAATTTACCTTACCCATGCTAATTGTTTACATTACACTCGCTCATTCCCTTATGCGAACAATAAGCGTACACCTAGTTATGGAACACGCAGTATAATAATTTCGTAGTCTATGTGTACCATACTTTGCTTTGAGTTATTTTAGTTGTTGCTTACGTGATCGATTGTAAGTTTTTTTTGTAATAATACGAGTATGAAGATTATTATTATTTATTTATAGTCCAGCAGTCAGGTAAAAATTTTGGGGGGTACCTGGACACAATTCCAAAGTTAATGAAATTTTGGGGTGTTATTTGGGGATGTATAAAGATGTAGTTTATGAGTTTTCCACCTAAATTTCCTTGTGGAAATTTTAGGGGGGCCAAAAAACCGTGATTTTTTCAGACATTTTTCGATTTTTTGCCTATAACTCAAAAATTACGCGTCTTACGAAAAAATATGACCTTTAAAATGATAAAGAGCATTAAATTTCCTTCAAGATTCACTGGTCAAAAATAGTTTTCTCTCTAATATTTACCGAGGTACAGCCCTCTAAAGTTAGGCAACATTTCTTAAAATGTACACATTCACTAAAAAATGCATGTCTTTGGCCCCTATCTTTCGATTTTCAACATATCAGTGTATGTTGCCTTACCCCTTACCTTTTACCACCCCACCCCTCCTTGACCCCCTTCCCCACCATTATTTATGGAGATGTACTTAATGAAATGCATTCTATAGGCCATTAACTTCTATAATAAATATCCTATGAAAATAATTGCCTATAACTGGAAAACTACGTGTCCTACCGAAAAATGTTTCCAGTAAATGTTAAAGAGCATTACTTTCCTTCAAAATTCACTGGTCAAACATTTTTTTTCGGCCAAATAGGTACGGTACCGAAGTAGAGCCCTTCATCATGGTACGGTAATAAGGTCATTACCGGTACCCTTCCCGTTTTTCGTTACTTGAACCAATGGAAGAAGTAACAGTACACACAGCTTGTCGAAAACGTTACAACAATGAAAAACATTGGGTGTGCTTAAGACCACACGTTGGAAGTGATAACTTCTATGACCGATTTATATTTTTATCAGTATTAATATTAGAGGAGAATGAAGGTCAACAAATTACACAAGTCAATATATTGTCAAAAAATAATATATCACATTTTGAAATTGCATAATTGTAATATAATAACTATAATATTATAATATAGTAATATTATTATAATTATAATATTATTATGTAATGATATTATAATTATAATAAGTATGCGAAAATAGTGATCATTAAAATGTAAGCAGTATTTATTTAGTGACTTACGATTTTGAATGAGGTATTAGTGTATGCACTCTACATAGAATTTTAGGAATAGTTCAATATGTAAGGGATAGTTATTATAATAATAATTATAATATTATAATAACGTATTATAATACGTATATTATGTATCGTCTATTTCGTCTTATTTGTCTATATATACTATTAGCTGACAGGACAATGCTAAATTTTATATTTAAGTGAGTAATAATAGGCCTAACTTACAGTAAAATAAAACGATGTAAAATATTTCTTTGTCAAAATGTACAAAATGTAAAATTTTGTCTAAACTTACTTCAGTTAGACAAAAATCAATCTTCTTTACAAAACTTAAAACGCACAAATATAATAATTGTAATAATAATAATTATAATTATCCCTTACATATTGAATTTCTTAGAATTCTATGTAGAGTGCATATACTAATACCTCATTCAAAATCATTAGTCACTAAATAAATAATGCTTACATTATAATGGTCACTATTTTTCGCATTCTTATTAAAATATATTAATATTATAATAATTATGATAACGTATTATTATATACTATGTATCGTCTATTCCCTCTCCACGCGCTTACTTGTCTATATATACTATGTATCGCCTATTCCCTCTTCACGCTCTGACTTGTGCCTACGCAAAAGGTTTGCGTGACGCTAGATTTCAGAAACATAGTCAAGCGAAAGTGCCCAATGGGCCATTAGAAGTTATCACTTCAAAAATTGATTTTGGTTTCTTTACGTCGTGATGAGGAAATTGCTTCTGCTAAACCCAAACCAACCTGGTCAGGTAAGCTAACATTTGATTACAACAATGCCTATTTCCTGTACGATGAACAAGTTACTGAAGATTACAGAAATAAAACAGTTAAAGTTAAATCCTGAAAGACGTAATTGTATGGTAAAGGTGACACTACCAGGACTAGCAGATACGATTTTGTCAAAAGCAAGAGAGCTAGGTGACGATTTGGGGCAGAAAAAGGAGAACGTGTTGTATTGTTAAAGAGTTTTAACACAGATTTAGTTACATTGTATTACACATTTTTACAATAATGCTGCACGTGTGCAAAAGAGACCTGGACGTGTAAGTACTGCCAACTTTGATCAAGCCATGGAGAATATTTTCTCGTTTCGTGAAGAGAATAGTGATGAGTGCCAGTTTTCCATGCGCCAGTTCCTCGATCAGATACCTGAAGATTCTCGACCACACGTGAAAACTGTGAAGAGGCGTCTACAGGAAAAGTATGGAGCTGACATTGTTATCAGTAATGCAGGTAGCAGATCGAGTGATGACTCGGAGGGTGAAAGTGGTGACAGTGTGTCCCAACAAAATCAAGACTGACAATTAATTGATGACCATTAGCATTTATCTAATGTGCATATATTATTATCTTTAGTTTACAATGTAAATATGTGTACATAAGTTTAAATATTTAAATAGTAAGTAATTTCGTTCTATAACTACCTGACACTACTTAATTGGGATAATGTGAGAGTGAAAAAGAGGTCAGGCGAATTAAATGAGAACAGTTCAATTTACTCTTGAACTGGTCAGCAGATTCAATTTACTCTTGATATGGTTTGGTATTGTGATTAAAAAACTTACTACTTTTTGGCCTATAGAATGCATATTATTAGGTACCGGTATATCTCCATAAATATTGGCAGGGAAGAGGGTCAAGGAGGGGTGGGGTGGTAAAAGGTAAGGGGTATACATAATATACACTGATATGTTGAGAATCGAAAGATAGCTGCCAAAGACATGCATATTTTAGTGAATGTGTACATTTTAAGAAATGTTGCCTAACTTTAGAGGGTTGTATCTCGGTAAATATTAGGCCAAAAAATATTTTTGACCAGTGAATCTTGAAGGCAATTTAATGCTCTTTAACTTTTTATAGGACATATTTTTTCGTAAGACGCGTAATTTTTGAGTTATAGGCAAAAAATTGAAAAAAGTCCAAAAAAATCGCGGTTTTTTGGCCCCCCTAAAATTTCCACAAGGAAATTTAGGTGGAAAACTCGTATACTACATCCTTATACATCCCCAAATAACACCTCAAAATTTCATTAACTTTGGAATTGTGTCCAGGTAAAAGTACCTGACTGCTGGACTATTATTTTTTTTTGGGTCCCCCCCCCCCCCCCCAGTTCAAAATAGTGACCATAAAACTAAATCTTTCAGAGCGTTTTAGGAAAACTGTCACAAGTATTGCCAGCAAAACAATACTTTTTATAAGCTTTAAATATCCCAAAAGCTGTACTGAACAATCTAATACCTTATTTGAGAACGGCTGAAATTATACGTTTGGTGTCAAAACATACTTAATTGTATTGCTATTTTACCTAAGTTTTTGCATAGTTAGTTTTAAATATTTTACCCATTTTGTCTGATTTTATGAAATAAAGTGTTTATTTGTTAATTACTGTTACATGCATATTTAACATTTACCTTGTAGGCCTATGGGATATTTTTTCAACACAACAAGCTTTTATAATATTTCACAGTAATAGATTATCAAATCAAATTCAGGAAAACCCTATGTTCAAATAATATTAATTGGAGATTTAAGTTAATTTTTATTTGGTATACCTCCAAACATTTAAAAATTGTGGTAAAACAGATTTTTAATTTTAGTAAGACCCTTTCTTAAAAAAAAAGAAAGCGCATGGAGTAAGTAAATAATTAGGCATTAAAAACTACATTCGTAAAAACAAAACAAAAACATAATGTTCTAGATTTTTGCTTACATTTTTATGTTTTAGATTTTGTTATTAGTGCCCAGGTTGGACATTATTTGAAAGGGGTCATTAAGAATGTTTGGTAAAACTTTAAGTTCTGAGTATAAAAACGTTCAATAAAAGTGAATAAAAACTCAAAAACCAAAATTTGTAACGTTAGACCTGCCATATTAAAACTGGAGCTGGTAAATAAAAAATTTTCGAAATATTTATTTTCAAAAGAGATAACTATCAACCTAGGTTTACATTTGAAATGTCTTCAAATACCATTTTATGGAACTGGAATTTGGAAAATATTTAATTTGTGAAATTTATAAATTTGAATTATTATACTTTTTTCTGTTGATTAACATGGCGTATTTTAATATTGTCTATACTATATAAAAATCTAATGGTGTCTGTCTGTGTGTGTTATTCAATCACGTAAAAACTACTGGATGGATTTGAATGAAATTTGGCACACATATATATCATGACCTGGAATGAGACATGGGGTAGAATTCATTTAGATTTAAGGATTGAAACAACCCCTAAAACAATAAATATTTTTTACTATACTTACCTTAAGACTGGAGAGCTGGAAATTTGTACATTTATTTCTTATATACATATAATATATATATAAAAATATATGTAAAAGTAAACGGTATTATTTGTATTTTTTTAGTGTACTGCTAAGGGGTGGAAATGTAACAACCCCTAAAACAGTACAAATTAATTATTATATTTCCCATTAAGCTAGAGAGCTTTAAATTGGTACATTTATTTCTTACAATACATATATACTATGTAAATCATATTTGCATTTTATAGCGTGCTGCTAAGGGGTCAAAATGTAATAACAACTACTAAAACAATAAAAATTTATTACTATGCGGTGAATCTTTGTACCTTCTGCGAAGCCACGGGTACCTGCTAGTATTGAATATTTTAACCATCAATTATGTTTTGTTAATTACAATTAATTATTGTGCATTACTGACCTTAAGTTGTGCATGCGTTAGTTTCCTTTTTTAGGTAGATTATTGTATTGCTATTTAAGAAGAGAGTTGCCCTTATATTGTTTACTTTAACAGTAATATCATACAAAGTGGAGAATGAAGATAAGATTCAAGTTTATGATAACATTTATAAAAAGTTACAATTGACTATTAATTTGAGTTCGTCAACCATCAAACAATGCTTCTCCGAGCAAAGTACCCAAATATTCTGTTATTTCTTACTATATCAATATTAACTGTTTATAGTTTTGTGGATGAAATAGACCCAGTTCATTTGCTAGATCAGAAACTCTACGCACAACTAATGGATCCAACGGTAGAAGATCGTGATTTAACGATGAAGGAATTAGTTAATTATTATTTCTATCTTAAAGATCTTCTAAAGTTAACTATAAAACAAAAACAACACAATACGGTGAACACAATTCTCGGTAAAATAAGTCAAGAAGGTGGACCGTTTATTTTGAAGTACAAGATCAATGAAACACTGATGCAAGAAAAGGGCGGGTGGGACACAAATATGCTAAGAAAACTTACCGTCATGTTGAACGACATTCGGCAAGTTTGGGATAGAATTAATACGACCAAATCTAAAGATCCGAAATAGTTGGCATTTTTGTATACACTATTGTAAACTTGAAAACTAAATTGTATTTGTAAAATAATATTGTGAATGGTTGGTTTGTGACGATACAAAATATTTGTTAAGTTATTTATTTATGAGTCGAGTAAATCTAAAGTTTAATACAATAATAAGTTAAATTTTATGTTTAATCTAGTATGCTATTTATAAATTTTAGTAAATGTTTAATACAACAAAACTTAAACAAAAATTCTCTAATATTGAATGTTTTATTTTCAATATCATAATATTTAAATTGATTTATGAATATATCACATTAAATTGTTTGCTAATATTTGAGATAAATGATTCTATCTACTTACTCTTTTGTTATATGATCATCAAACAAACTCGAATCAAATTGATTAAATTTTGCCCCTTTATACACGAAAATTATATGAAGTTTAAAATGTGCACTTATAAGTAAAATTGTATGTATATGTGTGCTGATAGCTTAAATTCATTAATAAATAAAAAAATGACTCGAAATTAATTTTTAGGATATTTTTTCGAAAAATAAAAACTGAATTACTTTCAGTAATAGAGAGAGAGAGTGTTTGGGGGTTTTAAGCAACACTTGCAAAGGCACCTTTAAAATAACATATTACAAAATTCTAAACAAATTTTATAAAAAGGTAAAACTTTCATCTGATACTTACTAGTCCAACGAGGACTGAGGCAGGTGGAGAGACCGGAATGGTTGTAGAATATAAAGATCTTCTTGGAAGAGCCTAACAGGAGAGAGAGGACAGAATAACTAGATAGGAATTAAGTGAAGAGGGATTCAACTGTTATCGATGCGGACCGAATGATACATCATTGCAGTTTGCTGTTTCCTGTGAAGAGAACTTTAAGACTTATTAGACGCTCTGCTCAACAAGGGGCACTAAACTGTAAGGAAAGCTGAATGAGTTGGACCTTCCGTAGTGATACGATTTGCAAAGTTGAGGTGCGAAAATAGTTTAGTGGATAAGGTAGTGGGTAGAAAGTTGGCGGGTGGAAAGATGGTGGGTAGACAAGGTGCTATATAGACAGTTGTTGGATAGAAAAGTGGTAGTTAGAAAATTAGTGGGTAGAAATTAAATTTTTGTGTAGAAAAGTGGTAGGTAGAAAGTTGGTGGGTAGAAATTAAAGTGATGGGTAGAAAAGTGGTGAGTGGAAAGGTGGTGGATAGATATTAAAGTAGTGGGTAGAAAGGTGGTGGGTAGAAATTAAAGCGGTGGTTAGAGAGGTTGTGGATAGACATTCAAGTGGTGAGTACAAATTAAAGTGGTTGTTAGAAAGGAGGTGGGTAGAAATTAAATTGGTGATTAGAGAGGCGGTAGGTAGATATTAAAGTAGTGGGTGGAAATTAAAATGTTGGGTGGAAAAGAGGTGGGTAGAAAGGTGATGGGTAGAAAAATGGTGGATAGAAAGGTTTTGGGTAGTGGATAGAAAGGTAGTGCGGCCTAAATCCACGTGATATTTAAGGTAAATATCACCATACGTATTTAAGAAAAACTGTATAAGAGAAATGCATGTGTTTTGGTTGAAGAATGGTGTTAGTGTTACTAAAATTGGTACTTTTTTCTAGAAAAAATTTAATTCTAGGGAAGATGTTAGTAGATAAGTGAATTCTGTCCCTGGATAAAGATATACAATCGATTGACTAGATCTATCTTCAGAGTGTTGCAAAAATCAGGTACCACTTACTGGATGTTCCGAAAAATTAACTTATTTCTTTATAAAGCTGTCGTATTATTTTATTAATTGATTATTTTGAAATTTTGTTCGTAATCTTCAGTTCAGCTACTAATCTTCATTACGCATTCTATTTTTGATCCAGATTTGCTGTCCGGTTTATTGTAACATTTCGATTTTAATGTCAATACGTTGTTAAAATAGGTTAAATTTTTGCCAATTTGAGGAATTTTAGGCGAACAAAAGCAAAGATATTTAATTTCAGTTCACTATTTTGTTTACAATAATGAATGTGTGTTTTTAGAAGTAAAATAGCAATATAAAACAATATCACCATGGTTTTATTAAAAAAAAACTGTGAAAGATATTGAAGATAGGACGCTTTCAAATTATATCCAACTAGCTTAACTAAAAACTATATTAAACACTTTTGCCTTAACCTGTATATTTGCTTATTAATTAGTGGGACGGTCCCTATCTAGACATATTACCGTTTAAAATGAAACTAAATTACAATAATATTAATCACTTGTATAAGATCACATTAAAGATAATTTAAGTCTGTTATGCATACTATCATTTCATATTATAATACTGTATACATTAGCTTCATTAAATATAATTGACGTGTTTCTTTTTTTTTAATTATATCAATACAACGATTAACTAATGTCATAAAACAAAATGAAAATAATTATTTTACTCTGTTTGTTAATCCAGTTTTGTTTTGGTGACTTGGTGACCAGTAAAATGTTAAAGAAAATGGAAGCACGAGCTATGCAACTTATTGTTGAACCTGAGTTCGTAGATAAAGAAGTAATACACAAAGATCTGTTAGAGTATTACATGAAACTAGACAGTCTGTATGATCTCATGAGAAAGCAAGACCCGAGGGGTTTTCAAATTGTAAAAGAGATTCAAGAAGATGGTGGTCCATTTTTGGACAAAGTTAAGATAGACCATAAACTGTTATTGGACGTGTTTGATTGGACGGAAGATGATATTTTAGAATTAAGAGCAACTATAAGAGGAATTAACAATTTGTGGAGTGACATAGAACAAGCAGTGACAATAGTTCCAACAACTTTGATAGACCCTGAAAATTATATAGACTGCATTCATAAATAATTGTGTACATTGCTTATGTCAGTTGTAAATAATTTTAAAATATTTATTGGTAGTTTCTAAGTCATTTAAAAAAAAATGTGTAAGTAGTAAGTAGTAAGTACCAAATCTAAGGATAAGAAGATTGGACTTTTATTTTAAGACGTATTTGGATTATCAATGTCTGCATAATAAAATATGAAACTGGATAAATTAACTAAATGAAACTTTAGAACTGGATAAATTCGAGAAAAACCCCGTATTAAGAAAACCTGGTTACATTTTGTAAAAGTGAATATACAATACAATTAAAGTCAAACAAATAGTTGAAAATAAAAAATGCATTATAAACAAGTTTTTCATTTTCCCAAAAATCAGTTTTGTGACCACTGATCCAAATAAGAAAATGATATTTTTTCAAAAATGACTGTAATTAATGAATTAATCTATCTATTAAATTAAAGTAAAAGATAGTAACAATTTGGTAGACAATTTATACAAAAAACTGTAATAATAATGTCCATAGTTTTCTTTAAATAAAAATGTGAATGTATGAAAGTAAAATAGATCCCATAATATAACATACCTCTAAAATTTGTGGATGTCCTTACGGGAACATAATAAAAGATAAGAAACTTGAATGGGAAACTGAGCTCAAATTTAATCAAACCGAAAATCTTAGTCAAATTTTAAACCATGTGTCAAAACAATTAATTGTGTACCCATCTAAACCTAATAACAACCTAGGAACCAGATTAAATATATGTCTACTATAGTTTATGTAAAGTGCAATCTGTAGGGTTCACTAGATTATATTACGATTGTTCAATATTCTCTGAGATTGTACGTCAAGGCTAAAGTGATTGATTATTCGGTAGCTTTCTGCGCATAAACAAGATCTACGATCAGAATATATCAAGCCTTTTTGATACCGACATCGACAGTGCAACCCGATAAGGTATTTCTGATACTCAAGCAGATCATTTTGGTCGTTTACTCGCTCATCTTGCAGCTTTACAAACTTTGCATTACAGCAACCTTCTTCGTAGAATACGGCCTTTCAGCTAAAACGAAGCCTTATTAATATTATACTTTATATATTAGTATTATAAAGTTTTATTGTAATTGACTACAACGTTATAGTAAATACAATAGTTATCTCTAAAAGAAAACAAAAATTATAAAAGTATAATAAAGTGAAAATTAAATGAATATTAAAGGTTTTATTTGATTCGTGTTCTAAAAATCCCACAATTAATCGTTTTTCGAGAGATCTAAAAATTAAGATTAGAGTTGCTTAACATGAAGATCAACACACGACATCCTAAAAGTATTTGGTAATTACTGAAATTTATAGTAAAACAATTTGAACAACGATTTGGAACGGTATCATTTTTTTATTAATATTTACACACATATAGAAATGGTTTTAAACATTTTATAATTTTACTATTTATATTATATACAATAATACATAACTTATTATATATTCAATTTGTCGAGATATACGTTTTAGAATTATTGTCAAATTCAACTCACAGGCAGTAATAAACTAACTTGCAATTGCATTCTTCTCAAGTACATTCCAAGCTTTTTCAGCGGCGCCTAGTATTGCCTCGAATTCTTCCATTTCATCGGGACCCCACTTGAAAACCTGCCTCATCAACGGATCATCGTGTCTCCTTTTGATGAAATGTGGTCCGCCGTCTCTCATCAAATCTAAATATACCTCTTCGCCTCTTTTGTCTTTTGCTGCGATCAAATCGGCGGCAGCATCCATGTTTTTATAAAAGTAAAACGACTCTTGTAATAGTTTTGGTCCGCCTTCTGGTTGCGGTTCTAGCATATCTTTGGTTATCTGTCTGTCCAGATGTGGCATGAATATAGTATCGTTAAACACAAAATCAGCCGACGAGAGTCCTACGCAAATGCATAGTAATACGACTATTTTGTACATCGAAGATGTTTGTTGGAACTACGAAAACAAACTGAAATCACGATGCAGTCATAATCAAACTGTTTTGATCGGTTATCAGTATTTAAACGATGATATTGATTTTCAATAAAACCTAAGTATTTGATTGATCCTATCAGTGCAACGTGACCTCGATAGTATGACTTAAATTAATACTCAATGCATCAAATTACAACAAAATGTTTAGGACATTTATTCAATAAGCAACTGAGTAGTAAATTAACAAATTTTGTAAAAGTTGAGTTGTTTATATTTTCCTATACGTTTTATTTTCTCTTCATTTATAAGTTCCTCGAGATTGATATTTATAACGTTCTTGTTTTAGTCAAACTATTAACCTCTTTACTGTACTATCATTGAACAGTGGCTTTAAAATAATGTTTCCCTGCTATTTACGTAAGCCGATATAAGCCATTTTGATAAGTACTAGGCCTACCGTAGGAAATCTTTTAAGCACAACACAGCAACAGGGGAACTAGCGCAGATTAGCGTGACCATTAAATTCGAACGGAAAGAAACAAAACTATACACTTCAATGACTGTGGCAAATCAAATATTAACAATATATAATAAGTATAAAAGAATAAACAACAAAACCAAAAGTTGTATTGAAAATCAACCTAGCAAACTTTCAAGAAATCTGGCTGAGGCGGTAGGTACAACAGCGTTGCTAGATTTTGTCAACGAAAACAGCACAGTACAGGTTTTTTAGGTTCATTTCCGTTCAATTTGACAAAACAATATTCGTGTTGCTTCTTTTGTTTTCCTTTAAATTTCGTTTCATTGGTATCAGTGCTGAATTGTTATTATTCCACATTAATTAAGATAAACATTTTTTCAATGATTAATAAAACATGAGGATCTTGTGTACTCACATAGGAGTTACGAGAGTGATATGAAGCCCTCGGCAATTACACAAGAAAGTTGTCTCCTCCCCATCACCCGCTTAACTCGAGTATACGTGGTCCTGATGTTTACGCCTCATTCAGAAACTGGCCAAGTGTTATGGCCATTACACACTGCACGTACGTGCGTCTTAAGGCGCATGCGCCACACACCGAAAACATAGATCACCTTGTATTCAAATGAACCATTTCAAACCGACCTGAGTAGCGTAGCACAAGTATACATAGACGTAGCGGCCGCTACTTTTCGGAAGCTACGGTTCGCCAGCTAGGGTGGCGCTTGCTCACTGTGCGTTCCTAACCACGTGTTCAAGCCTGCTGCGCTGTTTTTCCGTGTCCACTGCCACTCTGCTCGTGACAGTTCATAAATCATAAGTGTCCTTATTATGGAAGTTCTTATTGTAGAAGTGAGACTGCGGCCGATGACTGTACAAAATAATGTTATCGAGATTCAAATCTGAAGGAAAGATCTTGGGGTTAGACTTCACTAATTGTCGATAAAGAAAGCACAACTTAGATTTAACGCACACCAAGGCATACGGGATACCATTTCTCATGAGACTAAACAGACAATTACACTCTCAAATTGGACACCAGCCTATTAATATAAACAGAAATGTTTGCTCACGAAGTACGCTGTGTGAATTGTCACATAGCTTAGCTACGGCTACGTGTGCTACGCAAGAAAAGACAGCTGCATGCGTAAAAATAGGCAATACAAATAATTGGGAGTGTTTTTCATGAAATTAGGCGTAAAGTGAGGTTACGTAGGCTAAAGATAGAGTGAGTTTGACCACAATTAGATATCACAATTAGTTAATAACTTAAACTAAACTCTGTACAAAATTGTAAGTCCTTTTCAATCTTAAGAATACTTCAAATTTATTATCGTTAGAATGAACTAAAACCTTAGATACAAAATAACTATAATTACCTGCTTTTCTACATTGTTTATTCCTAAAAAATAACAAAATTTCTATAAATTAAATTTGATAAATTCTATAAAAAGTGTAATTGTTTCGTGTTATTATGTAGCTTAGTTCTTATTTATTATCTCTTTTCTTCTGACACAGGAACTTCCTCAAACTCAATAGTTTCTGCTGATATCTCTGTTAAGTTAACCGCACATGTTGCTGTAGGCGGTGGAATGGTCGTCACTGTTGTGGTCGTAGCCATCGTGGTTGTAGTGGTAGTTGTGGTCGTCGTTGTGGTCGATGGGTCGTGAGCCTCTTTTAGCAGTCTTTGCACTCTTTCCCAAACATACTTACTTCCTATTATGTTAGTTTTGAATTCTTCAGCTTGTTTTCCATCCCAGCCGTAGGTTTCTCGCAGTTTCTTTTTATCATAGGTCAGTTCTATAAACTTAGGTTTGATCGTCACTCCGCTTTCGTTGATAGCTATCATCCCATCGTGATAATCTACAACAAATGCGTCGGCGATATCGTCAACTTCGCTGAAATATGTGAAAGTGTCCTGCAACAATTGTAGTCCAACTTCGCGCTCATGCTTTGGATGTTGTATTGCGTCAACTATTCGTTTGTCCAATTCTGCTAAAGTTATATTTTCTTTCGGAGGATCAGTTGGTGGCGCTTTTACGTCTATTTTCATTATTCTCTGAAGTCGTTCTAGTCTTTCTTTAGTCCATATCTTATCATGTGATTCACTTGACGTTGTAACATTTGCATCTGTTCCACTTTCCGATGTATCATCAACAGCTGGTGTGACTGTTGTATGCTGTGATGTAACATTGTGTTTTTTAGAAGCGCAACATATACCAGTGTGAAACAAAACGCAAACAACTAAAAACTTGATCATTTTCTTAAAATTGTTCTAGAAACAACAACAACAAGGAGTAGAACAATGCTAGATAGATTGTATCAAAATGTTATTTAAATATGTTATATAACACTTTTTGTTATATAAACCATTCACTTTAGTTATATTATTACATTGGCCATCATATGTGCTGGCTAGTTAGAGACTGATAACTAGTTTACACAATGCGTGGATCTATTAGGTTAACCGTCCTACGGTCTCAGAAAGGTTAACACTCTAGAAAGGTCTAATTGTAATTCTATAATTTTACTAGGCGGTCTTGTTACTGAGACGTATCTAACTAAAAATCTTAAAGATCTGGGATGTTTGATTAATTGTACAAAATTGATTTCAAACTATGATAAAAAATAGGCGCTTTTGGCTTTAAAACCACAAAACATATTTTAATTTCTTAAAGGTTTCAACCAAAATCTAGTTTCAAATATGATTCTAAGACAAAATCATTCATATTTTAGGCTAAACCTAACTTTAAATTGTGTTGAGTTATTAAGTTTTTCACCTATTATTGCACCCAACTAGTTGACACCGTATTAAATATCAAATGGTTTACAATTCGGCTTATGTAAATCATAGTCGAACATTTGTAAAAACCAATATAATATTACTTAAGAGTCTTCTTTACCTTGGGTAAAACCGCGAATACATAGGCTACACTTCCTACAAACGTGTTTCGGACTACGTTTTTGAACTTAAAAAGTTGTGAAACCTTAAAGGTTATGTGCTTTTGTCTTCAAAGAAATTGAAAGCCGTTAATTTTAATAAAATATTTAATTTTGTAAAAATGTGTTAATTTTAATAAGTTTTCTATATTTGAAGGTCACACATAAAAAATATAAAGAATCGTTAATGATTAAAGTTATTTCCCTGATTATTAGTTTATAAATAGAATCCGAAACACGAGATTACGAATGCAAGTTTCAACGATCTTGCGGCTTTGGTTATACTAGCCAACCTACAAAAGTCGTCTCATAAACTCACTTAGCAATTATTTCTCTTTGTATTTGATGGTGCTCAGGGTATGAAACCTGTAAATGGGTGATTGGACTTCAATGTAATTAACTGAACCAATTTATCAAAATTTTACTCATAGTTTTCCCCAGGGGGAAGAAAAGCCTTAATTTTAATAAAATGTCTTGAAGTTGTACATAATATTGCGATCATTAAATACAATAATTGGCAATTCATTTATATTTCTTCTTGAAATGGAACTTAAACTCAGTAATAATATTGTAGATTAAGGCATTAGCGGTAGTAGTCGGCTTTGTCCCTGTTAAAATCTTTAGATTTTCCAGAAGATCATATATTTTGTAAAAACAAATAAATATATTACAATTATAAAAATAAGGATTTTTTTAAGATGACAAATCTGTTCTCCGGTTATAAATTTATGATTAATTCTAAATTATTTCCAAAGTTATATCTATTACAAGATAAATATAAACTTTACTAAATATATCTATTACAAGTAAATTGCATATTTTATTTCTAATAATACATTCTTTACTTTCTTACAAAAGAACTAATTTACTGACCCGTGGATAGGAAGAAGAATGATCACCCAGATTAGTCTAAAAATAAAAATGCAGAACGCAATTCTCACAAAAATAGGTTTATTGTCAAACGCGTTTCAACGACAAAGTCGTCATCTTCAGTGACATATAAGCTACAACTAAATTATAACTAATTAAGGAAATATTATATCCACGCCCTACTACTTTTATGAGAGGGTATACATATGTAGCATATATATGTTTCCTTATTTATAATTTAGTTATATGTCACTGAAGATGACGACTTTATCGTTTAAACGCTTTTGTTAATTAAACGTATTTTTGTGAGAATTGTGGTCTGTTTTTTTTTTATTTTCAGAAATAGTATTTCTTACAAGTTAAGCTCTATTATATTCCTTTGGACATTTTTTTGGATTCACTTGAAATCAAACGTTTTCGATGAATAATCATAATAATCATTAACAAAACAGAATTTATCTACATTGAATGGATTTCAGTTTTAAAAGAGGGAAATTTTAAAAAGAAAACTCTGTTTCTAATGACAGTTATTTCTAAGCTGATCTCAAAACTCATTTTAAAATATTTGCTATAGGTAGGAACATAAATCAAGCCAAACTGGAAATATTTGAAATTGTAAGACCGAAAAAGGCAAGAAACCGAAGGAAGTATCCTTGAATGTACAGAAAACTTGAATATTTTGTGTTATTTCAGCAACATTGAAATGGAAAACTACAATAATGAAGACAAAATTAACCTTATCGAATGACGTGATCTCAAAAGATATAAAATACTTCGTTCATTTTTTATAGATATAATGTTAATCACAAGAAGCATCTATAAATATGATAGAATAAATAAATAGAAAATAAAATAACACAAACAATATTTTCGTCCTTCTTTTCGGAAGTTAAAGGACCCATTATTGTACTAAATGCTATTTAGTATATTTGTCAAAGTAAGTTACTAGTTTTAATAACATGATTGATTAATTCTCATCAGATAACATTATCAAGTAATTTATTTCGCAGCTTTCAGTGCACTTTTAGTCCGAGTGTGGTGGCAACGACTTGAGATGAAGTTATGTGTTTTTCTTATTCTAGCAATCAACCTCTGCTACAGTCGACCGCCCGTAGACAAAACTCCACTCTTACAATTCTTAGATGTTAAAATCAACGAGCAGCTGTATGATCCCATCGAAGGCCATGGTGCGAAGTTAGCCAAAAACTTACGTACTTACAACAAAAGACTTACGGAAGTAATCGATATGATAGATCAAGACGTATACGATGCTTTTGTAAAATCGAAATCATTGTTGAAAATAGGAGGACCTCAGTTTTTAAAGGCACACTTCGACAGAGGACTTTCAAGATGGGTGTACAACTGGACCGACGAACAGGTCAACTCTTTAAGCGCAGGGCTCAAGGAAACAAAGAGGCTCTGGGGAGAAATAGTAAAAGTCCTGCCGGAAGCTGAGAAAAAGTTTGAGAAAATATTAGCCGAGGAAAAGAAAACACAACAGAATGTTTTCGACAGAGAAAAACAAAGGATAAAAGACTTTCATAAAGAATGGGACGATTTTCAAGAGAAAAGGAAAGTCGACAGAGAAGAGGAGAAACGATTGGGAACAGGAATCAGTAAAATGGCGTCGGATAATTCAACGGATTCGTCGGAAAGTTACGATTCGAATAAAACATATTCTGAAAGTTCTAAACTGCCCCCTGAGTTCGAAGCAAAGAGTACACTTTCCTCTCTTGAAGATGAATAATACACATTATATAAATTACGTACATTCAACAATCAAGCAAAAAAGTTGTATTAAATTTTACATAGACATAGACCGTGATAATAACGATTGTTTTCATTTGGAAATTTAATGAATTTATTACACATTCGTCGACATATTAAAGACGACATGAGGAACGAAGGAAAAGTAAGTATTCATTATCATAAGACCTGGTTTGGAATACAGTACAGGAAATTCGTTTAGGAAAAATAAAATAAACCAATTAACATTCCAAAAGTGTTTTTTAGTGTACATAAAATTAATTAAATTGAAAAATACAGAGAAATTCAGTAAAATAGCAATACTAAAATAACAAAGAACATGGTTGACTTATATTTTAAGAATAAATATTATACAAAATTCTACTGAATAGTTTCAGGGCATAATAGAAATTGTGTATACTATAATTAGAGTTGGTAGAGGTACTGAAGGCTTAGTTCAAACTAGAAATAGCACGACTTGATGTATCATATTTTTAAATAAAATTGTTTCAATAGACTTTAACGAAGTAAATTAAAATGAGTACGTATTTATTCAGATACTCTGAATGATGATTTGGTTATTACTAACGCTAACCTGGACGTATTTTGTAATGCATTATATCATCTATATTTGAAAGCAAATTCGTACGCCTACATAGATTCAAGTGACAGGTGATTAAAAAACTTCACTGTTTCCGTTATATTTGATTTTGAATCATTGTTACTGTCAATAATTAAATTAAATTTCCACAAATTGTAATTGGTTGGGGTTACAATTCATAGCAACTACCAGTCTCTTTTGGATATTTGTACTACTTTTTGTTGTATAAAGAATACAATACACCACGTTACGTGCGTATACTCTCCTCATCAAGTGAAAACTAAAGGTAACAAACCTAGTCAGGCCTATGTAGAAGAACACATTGAAATGAATGCATTGGATTGAATAGAATGCACAGAATTGAAGCCTCATATAAAATTAACGGACAATCTATAGTAGAAATAAGGCAATTGTGATTACCTTTCCATAAACAAAAACTAGAAATATTAGAAAATAAAAATTAATCAAATTTTGACATTTTATCGGATAAAGATCTGTAAGTCACTAAAGCCCGTACTCGGGCCCCAAAAGGTAGAGTTGCTTAACTTACAACTACTATAGGATTCATAGTAGTCCCGTTATTTTTCTCAATAGGCAGACTCGTCTTGGTCATCTACAGTTCCCACTTATTCTTAATTGTAGTTGTATTTTAGGTTTGACGTCAAGATTCTATTTTAGTTTATATATTTGTTAGCTTTAGTTTTTCTCTTGATAACGAAATTGATTTATACCCTCGAAACGTCGTGTTCTATTTTCTCTACACACAAATGATGGAAAATGTCCAAATAAAATAATGTAAAATATATTCAATAAATCATAAGAAACTCATTTTCAAAGCTTATGAATAGTTTACACGTTGCGAGCAGCTGACCTACCAGGAGACGATAGTTGGGTTTTTTCGCCATAAAAAAATTGTACCTGTACTTATCTTGGTTACTTACGCTATGAGTTTCCAGCTGGGTGGGAGGCACATTGCTTGTTGATTGCGTGCATTATTGAGCGATAATGTTAAGCCAAGAACACTTTCTTGAAAAGACTACCTTTCCGATATAGGTCAAAGGTTAAATAGCACATGTAGGACAAAAACAACATCAAAACTTAACGGCTGGTAAATAGTACGTAATCTGCTGGATAACGATTTACTGAGTCTGTATAAAAATGTACGAGCACTGAGAGAACAGCTGACCTGATCAAATTGACAACAGCGTGCTGCTCTTGCTTTAATATTAGGTATTGCTCAAAGGACTTGATTCGATTCGCCTGTTATAGTGTTTTGTTTAGGATCAGTTTATATATATAGGTCCCCGATGCAACACGAGGAAAAATTAAAGTAAATTGAAAGAGAACGATTGAATGGTCGTATTTATAAATTTGTTAATTAATGTACGATCCAGTCAATTGTTTCTTCAAATATTAAATAGTGTTTAAATACATTCTAAATTCAAATAGAAAATAATTATAAAACGACATGTATAAATACACTTATAAATACTAAAATATACAGGCATATAGAAGATTTTGTTTAATTTCTCTTTCAATTTACGTTAATTTTTCCTACTATTTAATGCAGCTAACCTCTATCAGTTTAAACAACAAGCAATTAAAGAACTACATAATTATTATTAATTACGTAATTAAAAGTTTGACTAACACTAGTGGGGCATCCTTTAGTAGCAATAAGCGTAGTTTAGTGTCATAATCAATACAATAATTACGTAGAAACCATTGTGTTATAATTTTAATTCTATAAAACGAAAAAGTAAATTTAATTATGTGTGCATTTGAAATCTATTTTCAAACAGTTTCAATCATTTCTAAAATCTTGTTGGTATGTTTATAGTTTCTATTTTAACAATTAAAATTATTGTTGTTACTTAGTTTAAACATGTATTCTTATCTCTTATCAATAAGTATTGATTAAAAGATTTGGTACTTGATATGTGTTTAATAAGTGCTATTGTAATTTTAACAGTCTTCCATATCTGTTGCGCTACTAACACTACATCATTGGAAGTTCTTGATAACAAAATAGTAAAATCACTTTTAGAACCAGTAGAAAAGCCAAGTTTTAGAATACAGTTATTAGAAGATACTTTCAAGTATTTTTGTAGGTTAGACGATATATCTGAACGCTTCAAGTCGGATAGTTTTACTGCGATTAGACTTTTAAATGAAACAGGTTTACAAGAAGACCCAAAGTTTGTGGGAACTTCTTACGATGGTAAACAGTTAGCCGTCTACGGTTGGAGTCAAGACGACTTGGACGAGTTAGAAAACAATATCAGAATCACCAAACACACCTGGCGTCAAATACAAGAACAATTAGTATTGAGTGTAAATGCTACAAATGTTGTGCCTTCTGTAACATCGTTGAACATAACCACAAAGGTGAAAAGGGCTAAGAAGCCAATAGTGAAGAAGAGACCAAGACGGTTTAGAAAGCTGGAAAGGTTGAGAAGGGCAAAAGAAAAAAGAAAAAAAGACGCGGATCTTTATCACAAATTGCTGAAAACTATCAAGGACTAATGTTGATTTACTTCAACCGAATACATTTTTTTATCGTTTTGAAATTAATAAGTTCATGAAATAAAATATATTTTGTATTCAAAATCAAAGTATTTCACAATACAGTTTAAAAAAGTCTATAGTTGTGGTAGGATAATATACACATAAATCTTTCAATGTTTTTATCTGTTATTAGATAAAATGCTATTTATTTAACGTGTATTTCTTTTTCTTTTTTTATTGAAAAATTTTGTTATTACTTCTTTTGTCAATAAACACACTTCTTCTAAGGGTGGCCGTTACCAGAAAACACCGCATCTAAACCTCTGTGTTTCATGTCCCACATCAAACCCACCCTTTTTGCAAAACAAAGAAGGCTTTGGGACCTCCCACACAAATGTAGCTGGTGTCAGGGTAACCTTGTTCTAGGTATTTCTGCCTCAATAATGTCAGGCATCACATTCACATAGAACATGGTAAGAAGTTTCCTCTTTCTCTCTACAAATCCGACATAATGGGTTGTTCTCTAATCCCATCAGGTGAAGGTCCAGTCAGAAGAGCGAACAACAACATTACTTCCTGCCTGCCAAGACCCAGCAGTGTTCTTCTTAGTTGTCCATTCAGGCCATCAATGAAATCGTGTGCTTGTCTCTGACTCCTCACCATCTCTTTATTATTTTTACAATGTAAGATATATTTTGTCATTGTAATAGAACATGTTGCTGTTAATAAAAATAACAGAATAGAACAATATCAACAAGAAGTGGTAATTGTTGAACGCATATTTGGTATGGGGACAATTTGGTGAATCAAATTAATTCAAATCAGCCAATTCCATAAATATCTGATTCAAATTAACGACTTCCGAATCAAACGCAGTTATTAGCCATCGCTCAGGTTCTGCTGATTATTTCCTACCTATTCGAATACATTTGGTTCAATTTTGGAGTTTTGTGTCTCTAAAGTAAAGAAAAAACACCTTTAAGTATTATTAATTCAAATTTACTTTACTAAGTTTGCACTTCCATTTCTTTTATAGTTATAGAGTAAAATAATGATGTATAGGAATTATTACTTATTGTGGATCAGTCTACAATAGTGCAAATTGACGTTTTGAATGAAAGTTAATATTAAGTGAACGAAAACCAATAATGAACCATAAATATTTGTATAAGATATGCATACAAATAAAATGCCTTTGAAATGTCTACTTAGATTACTGATAGAACCTAACGTTCTACAACATTAAAACAAAAATTGCACTTAGCCTTACCAATTCCAGCTTCGGAAAACCAAACGAAGATCAAATAAAGCTCCTTTTTTTCAAAGCCATTGTTTAAAAAGATCTCTACTAGTTACTACAACTACACTCGATTCCACGTTCACCGAGGTCTTACGGGAGAATAGACATGCTACTAGCATTACAGGGAACATCACGTTTATTGTCATGCGGGTTGCGTCAACTGACCGAGCGTTGCATGGAAGTTGATGTTTTTCAGTTGGCTACTATCGCTGAGACTGTCGTATGGATAACATGGCTTATGGGCGCTCTGTACTGCACGGTGAACGTGGAATCGAGTGTAGAATAATAAATAACTTATCAGTTATTAGGCGCCATAAAAAGGCGCCTGGCGATAAAAGGCGCCAAATCAGCTGAACGAGTGAGTTGTGGGAATGCTGACTTGAATGAATCAAATGGACGAAATGAATCGATTCATTGTTATGTTTTTTTAAGTGAGTTGATTCAAATTAATGAAAAGAATCTTTTTGCCGAACATTTTCAGATAGTACAGGAAATATTATTATTACTTACTAGAAGATTTTAAATATTTACCAAAAGCTACACTCATAAATTACTCGATTTTTGGATTTACAGGCAATAAAAAGTGTACAGCTACAGTCGCCCAGAGTGTTGTGTTGTCTTCTTTTAGTGTTTTAATATTTTGTTTTGTTTTTTATGTTTATATGACGACCTCAAAGTTAGAAAATACTTGAAGATGGCATTACGGACTCGAAACGCGTCTTAAATAATATAAGCAAAGATGTAATACGACGGTTTAAAATACCGTTAGTAAATCCTACACCTTATTTCAGTATATGAAGTAACTTGAATACGAAAAAACATGAAACTAAATAAACACTGTAAGATTATTTTAACAATCTAGCTGAAAAATTACTTCTAAATGCAAATTCGTTTATTCCGCAGCTATTTAATATTGTCTCGTAAAACATAGCAGACATCGTAAATCGTAAACGCCTTTATCTTGATAGTCTTAAACTCTAAACCGATAAGAGCAAACACAAAATACGTTCAATAATTTAGGGTTTCGGTTTTACTTAGTGTTTCAACTTATATAATCACGATGAACTATTCCTTCGTAATTGTTATTTTTACGTTTGCTTTTATCATAAACACATGCCACTGTAACAATAACACAGTTAATTTATTAGAAATGGACAAGTGCCTTTTAAACGACTTAAACAATCTTTCAAGTTACAATATCAGTGACGTTCTTGAAGATACGAGGTTCTTTGCCAAAGAGATGGATGATTTGGCTGACCTATGTGATCACGAGAAAGACGCGGCTCTAGAGTTGTACGATATGTTAGGCCTTAAAGGAGAACCTGCTTTTCCTCACGTCAAAGTAGATACACAGCAGTTGTTGGAACAGTATAAATGGGATCAAAACGATGTTGATGAATTGTTGAATAATTTGAGCCGAGCTAGTTATGCTTGGGTGAGATACCAGGACTGCCTTAGTAAAAATGGGACAATTAGTGAAGAGGGTGAAATTTAAGAAAATTGTACGTCTCCACGGTTTAAATACATTTTGCTGACGTGAAAAGTTATTCAGTGATGAATGAAGTATGGTTTTCTCGAGTTAGCATAATTGGGATGTCAGTCATCAACCATCTTACATTTTATTGGTTAAAGTTGTATTATCATACTATATATACATGCAAAATGCCTGCCTTCTTCTAACACACGAAAGTGGTAGTGAACAGAAAATTAATTACTTTAATTAAAATTATTATCGTGCAAAGTGACACTTTTAAAGCGCTCCGATAAAGCGCATTTTAATCATTCCTTAATGAAATATATACTTTTGTTGCAATAGGAACTGTGGTTTACAGTCTGTATTGATATCACATATTGATCTTAAGCTCAAAATAAAACTCACGGAAAGTATATGAATAGGCTACTTAAAAAAAAAACATTATAATAATATACAAAGTAATTGAATAGAATTAAAATAAGTAGTCTTAGCTTTCCGGCAAAAATTAAACAATGTGTAGGTTCATTATAATTGTTAAAATTAACATACTTCTTAAGTAAACATTAGTGACACAATGTACCTTTAAATATAAGCATTAGTTAAACTATAATATGTCTAAAAAAATTAGTGAAATTAATAATGCAAAATGAACTCTAGATTAGCAATAATAACGTCAAAAACTTCATGAAACCATAACAATATCAAGTAAACATTAGCGAAACAATAACAACGTGACATAAATATGAGTTAAACTATGATTACATTATTAAACATTAGAGAAACAATTTGAAAGTCAAATAAAATTTATTTGTGTAACATGATAATGAAAAATAAACATTAGAAAAACACTAATAAAGAAAAATTAAAATTAATGAGACCATAATAATATATATATGGCCTAATATTCAAATAACGATTAGTGAATAATACTAACGATACATTTAATAAACGCAACATTATTAGTGGATCAATAATCAGGTCATATAAACATTGGAGAAAATATATTAACGTTAAATAAACTTAATTTTATACAATAATAATGTCAAGTAATCATTAGTTAAACTATGTATTTAGTTAAAACATAAACGTTAGGAGAAGCAATAATAACGTCGAAAAACATGAACTAAACAATAATAACGTCAAATAAAATATAAGTTAAACAATAATGACGTTAATAAGCATCAGTGAGAAAATAAAAACGATAAACAAATAACTTTATGAGTGGATCAATAATAAGGCCGAATAAGTATTGGAGAAAACATATTAACGTTAAATAAACTTTATTAGAAACAATAATAACGTCAAAAATATAAGTTAAACAATAATAACTTCAAAAATATAAGTTAAACAATAATAACATCAAAAATATAAGTTAAACAATAATAACTTCAAATAAATATAAGTTAAACAATAATAAC